>MU186368.1:0-32550 GCA_016904865.1 Pissodes strobi
ATCATGAGTATAAAGAATATTGTAGCTATTAAAATAAATTAATATATAAATAAATAAAAAACTACTATAAAAATAAAGTTGAAAACAGTAAAAATAATATTAAGACATGCTACGAAAATTATTCTAGTAAATTAACATAATAAATTACCAGAACCATGAAAAAATAAATGAGGAACTAGATACGGCTAACTACTGTAATAATTAGTTTGTAAATGTTGACATACAAATGAGAAACCAAACTCCGTGATATGATTTAGCTGCGGATTTACGAAAACAACTCATCTGCAAATAAATTTATCCACTTCATATCGTTAATTTGATATTTAAGATTTAAGGTTGGTATTGTTCCTAGTGAATTTAAAATTACAGTGGGAAAGCTGGGTGTACGACAAGTATAAAAAATTATCGTCTAATAATAAATAATTTTGAAAAGATTTGCGAGAAAGCAATTAAGTCCAATTGGATCCATTTTTATAAAATTAATACTATGACCCAGATAAACCCACACCAGATGCAAAAGATCGGCAAATTCCTCGCCAGCCAACTTTAACCTTGACGTTGCGGTCATACGCGAACTGCACCAAATAATCTGGGTATGATTATAGAATTGTTCTTCAAAATTAAAATAGTTGGTCCGCACGAATTAAATGAAAACGTGTTTTGTTGGTGGACGGGTTCAGGAAAAAAATTTGCAATAGCCATTCACTTTCTTTTTTCCCAACAGGCGGTCATGGAAATCTTGTGTTATTATGGCTGCTCTGACTCTTTTTACAGAAATTCCCTTAATACGCTTTATTGTATGCCGATTTAAGGTTGTTTTAACATTGAAAATGTTTCTGTTATCCTAATATAGCTCCTCAAATAGTAAAAAAGTACATGCTACATTTTACACATGACGTCATACGCGTGAGAGATCGTGTTAGTTTGTTTATTTAAACTTAAATTTGATCATAAGGTATCGGAATCCGTTCAAATGACTAAAATAAATTGGAACTAACTGAAACTAACCGAAAGTTGATTGAACGACTAACCAAAACTAGTCAAAAGTAACCAAAAGCACCAAAACGGGCTAAAACGTATCGGAACAGGTTACAAACATTAAAATAAGTTAAAACTAACCAAAACGAGCCAAATTTTAAGAACTAACCAAAAACCATAAATTTGATTAAAACATATCGGAACCGATTCAAACGACTAATATAAATTGGAACTAGCTAAAAGTAACCGAAAGTTGATTGAATAACTAACCAAAACGGGCTAAAATGTATTGCAACAGATTCAAAATATTAAAGGAAGTTAAAACTAACCCAAATTAACCTAATATTGGCGACTAACCTAAACTAACCAAAAGCCTTAAAATTGGTTATAACGGATCGGAACTGGTTCAAATGACTAAAATAATTTAAAACTAACTGAAATCAACCGAAAATGTATTGAACGACTAACCAAAAGTATCCAAAAGCACCAAAAGGGGCTAAAACGTATCGGCACAGATTAAACATATTAGATTAAGTGGAAATTAACCGAAGTCTGGCGACTAACTTAAACTGACCAAAAACATTTAACTGGTTATAACGTATCGCAACCCGTTCAAATGACGAAAATAAATTGGAACTAACTGAAAGTAACCGAAAGTTGATTGAATGACTAACCAAAAAAACTAAAATTGGTAGTAACGTATAGGAGCCAGTTCAAAAGACTAAAATAAATTAAAACTAACTGAAATTTACCGAAAGTTGGTTAAACGACTAACCAAAACTAACCAAACGTAAACAAATGCACCTAAAAGAGCTAATTTTCAGTTAGTTTTAATTTATTTTAGTCATTTGAACCAGTTCCGATACGTTATACACAATTTTAGTGTTTTTGGTTAGTCACCTAAATTCGGTTAATTTGTATTAATTTTAACTTACTTTCATGGTTTTAATCTATTTCGATACGTTTTAGCTCGTTTTGGTGCTTTTAGTTACTTTTGGTTAGTTTTGGTTAGTCATTCAATCAACATTCGGTTACTTTCAGCCAGTTCCAATTTATTTTAGTCAATTGAACAGGTTCCTGTACGTCATAACCAATTTGAACGTTTTTTGTTAATTTTAGTTAGTCGCCAAAATTCGGTTAATTTGGGTTAGTTACTTATTTTAATACCTTTTATCAGTTCCGACAGGTTTAGCCCTTTTTGGTGTTTATGGTTACTTTTGATTAGTTTTGTTTAGTCATTCAATCGCTTTCGGTTAGTTTTAGTTAGTTTTAATTTATTTCAGTCATTTGAACCGGATCCGATACGTTATAACCAATTTTATTATTTTGGTTCATTTTAGGTAGTCGCCAAAATTCGGTTACTTTGGGTTAGTTACTTATTTTAATACCTTTAATCAGTTCCTATATGTTTTAGCCCTTTTTGGTGTTTATGGTTACTTTTAATTAGTTTTGGTTAGTCATTCAATCAGTTTTCGGTTAATTTTAGTTGATTTATTTCAGTCATTTGAACCGGATCCGATACGTCATAACCAATTTTAATGTTTTGGTTAATTTTAGTTAGTCGCCAAAATTCCGTTAATTAAAGTTAATTTCAACTTACCTTAATATTTTTAATATGTTCCGATATGTTTTAGTCCTGTCTGGTGCTTTTGGTTAGTCTTGAGTCGTTCAATCAACTATCAGTTAATTTCAGTTGGTATTAATTTATTTTAATCATTTTAAGCAGTTCCGATACGTTATAAACAATTTTAGTGTTTTTGGTTATTTTTGGTTAGTCACCAAAATTCGGTTAATTTGAGTTAGTTTTAATATTTTTAATCTATTTCGATACGTTTTAGCCCGATTTGATCCATTTACTTACTTTTGCTTAGTCGTTCAATAAACATTAGTTAAAATTCAGTTAGGTCCAATTTATTTTAGTCATTTGAACCGGTACCGAGCCGTTCTAAGCATTTTTAATGTTTTTGGTTAGTTTTAGTTAGTCACCAAAATTCGGTTAATTTGGGTTAGTTTGAACTTACTTCAATATTTTCAATCTATTTCGATGCGTTTTAGCCCGTTTTGGTGCTTTTGGTTACTTTTTGTTAGTTAGTCGTTCAATCAACTTTCGGTAAAATTCAGTTAGTTTTATTATATTTTAGTCATATGAACCGGTTCCGGTACATTATAAGCAATTTTAATGTGTTTGGTTAGTTTTGGTTAGTCGCCAAAATTCGGTTAATTTAGGTTAGTTTTAACTTAACATTTGTAATGTGTTCTGATAAGTTTTAGCCCGTTTTGGTGCTTTTAGTTACCTTTGGTTAGTTTTGGTTAGTCATTCAATCAACCTTCGGTTACTTTCAGTTAGTTCCAAATTATTTTAGTCACTTGAACCGATTCCGATACGTTATAATCAAATTTAATGTTTGTGGTTTGTTTTCGTTAGTCGCCAAAATTCGGTTCGTTTTGATTAATTTTAACTTACTTTAATTTTTGTAACCTGTTCCGATAGGTTTTAGCCTGTTTTGGCGCTTATGGTTAGTTTTGGTTAGTGGTCCAATCAACTTTCGGTTAGTTTCAGTTAGTTCCAATTTTTTTATTTATTTGAACCGGTTCCGACACGTTATAATCAAATTTAATGTTTTCGGTTAGTTTTGGTTAGTCGCCAAAATTCGGTTCGTTTTGATTAGTTTTAACTTACTTCAGTTTTTGTAACCTGTTCCGATACGTTTTAGCCCGTTTTGGTGCTTTTGGTTAGTTTTGGTTAGTCGTTTAATAAACTTTCGGTTAGTTTCAGTTAGTTCCAATTTACTTTAGTCATTTGAACCGATTCCGACACGTTATAATCAAATTTAAGTTTAAATAAACAAACTAACACGCTCTCTCACGCGTATGACGTCATGAATGTGGCAAATGTAGCATGCACTTGTTCACGATTTGAGGCCCTATACTAGGAAAACAGAAACATTTTCAATGTTAAAATGCATTTTTAGATTGTCAGACATTCAGAATATATTGGTTAAAACAAAAGTTCCGATATCATAATAATAAAAAAAATTCCCATATGTGGCCAATATTCTGGCGGACACTGTATAACAGTAGTTGGATTTAAAAAAGATTTAACTATAACATTGTATCTGCCAGTTTTCAGATTTAATTGAATTTCGTGCTCATTCGATTTTAGAATATGCAATAATTTTGGAAATAAGTGTGCTGGAATGTGCATTAAACAACATTTATACAGACCTTTCAGGATCGCTTCTAGTAGAACATTTCAAATAAAGGCACTTATAACCAGGCATTTTTAACAAAAATAAAATAAAGATTAATTATTTTTCGTAACACTCTCGGACTAAACCAAAAGACTCGCGTGGTTCCCGTTTAGAATCACACTAGAGCTTGCCCTGACTCTTTCTTGGGATGGCTGGCCATCCCAAGGAGGCGGAGCTTTAAACGAATTCTTGTTTCATGCGTTAGGTGGGAGGTTTCGCATCTGGTGTGGGTTTATCTGGGACTATGATTTATGCTGATTAGTTTGGATTTATGAAGGGGCGTAGTACCGGTGATGCTATGGTTAGACTTACATCTGAAGTTACTAATAGCCTACATCAGGGTAAAAAATATATAAGGTTTTTATCGATCTTGCTAAGCTGTCGAAACGATGCCCCATAACAAACTCCTAGACGTGTTGTTGCACTATGGGAGTCATAGGACTTGTGTTGGGTCTGAAAGAAAGTTATCTCATAGGTTGATTTCAGATTGTTAAAATAAATTAACACAAACTTATAAATTAAAAAATAAGAGTCGTGTTAAAACCGAAGTTAAATAAAGACAATCGCGGTTCGAAATTCTTTTAATATCAAGACGAATTGCATTTTCCCTAACAGCGGTACATGGGCCTGATTGTTCAAGTGTTGCGATGAATGATTACAGAATAAATGTAGTTTTTCACGTCATACGCTGGTAAAGGTTTATCTGATATAAATTGGGAGACAAGGGTACTATTATCTTCAAAACTGTAAACAGGATTATTGGTTTGTCAGCAGGTCATTAATATAGATGAGGAACAGAGATGGTGAAAGTATTGTGCCATGAGGCACGCCCGCATTACTGAATGTCTCTGAGATGAGTCCATCAACTGCAACGTGCAGAGATCGGTTCCTAAGGAAATTGTCAAGCCAGCGACAGAGACTGGCAGTCCGAAAGACGGCAGTTTGTTGAGCAATCCGTCATGCCAAACTCTGTCGAATATCCAACGCAATCGCTCGAGATTCTCCGTAGATATATGAGTGACATAGGCCAATATATCATATCTCCTGTCAATCTCTCTTTGTGAAAGCCATATTACTTATCGCTTTATCATTCACGGGTCACATTGTTGCAAAGATTGATGATGCTCATAGGTTGATGGGTTTTGTCGTCAGATCCGCCAAACGGTTCAGTGTGGATGTTTGCCTCCGGCTGTTTGACAGTCTGGTATTACCTAGACTGGAATATGGATGTAAAATCTGATCGCCCCATTATGAAGTCTGGTCGAAATCAATAGAGAGGGTCCAGAGAAAAATTTTTAAATATATGTTCTTGAAACAGTACGTTTATTATCCTGTGCAGGGATATGACCAGTACTCTTTGTTAAGTTTGTTTCGTAGAATGACACTGGAAAATTTGATTAATGTTTTTGTATCAACTTCTCAACAATTGCATTGACTCCATGGACATCTTATCAGGGTGCCATTTTCTGTTAATCGTGTCAACACTAGACAGACGAAAACATCTATTTAGATTTTCTGAGAATCAACGTATAATAAAAATTCTCCTATTTATGGTATGTTTGATATTTTTAATAGATATAACAGTTACCAATCTAGCACGCTTTGCTAGAATTGTAGAACAAAAGTTGCTTGCTGCTCAGGCTCGGCGGATGATAGTTGGATAGTGTGAATGTATTTTCGGGTTTAAGTAACTGCCTACTTTGTGTGGTGGAAGTTTCTAGTGGTGTTATTTTATTTTAGTTAGAATAGGTGGTATCTGTAAATGGCATTACTGTAGATACTGTATTAAATAAATAATTATTCTGTTGGTCTCGACGTACTTGAGTAGTTGCTGACTGAGTGACTGACTACAGGTTCCATGACTTTGGAAATTATTGGAAGTAAGGCAATTGGGCACGGTTTTCGTGATTTTTTGGAACAGGTTGCACTCGAGCGACTTTTCAAGAAGATGGTAAATCCCTTTTCGGTAAGACAGAGAAAAAAGTCTGGAAAAAATGGGTGTTAGTTCTTTGGCGCAGTTCTTTAATACGATGACAGGTATTCCGTCCGGTCCTGATGCCTTTTGCATATCTAGTCCTTTGAGGATTTTACAAATACCACGGTGATGAAACTTAACTTCGGCCATGGTAGTGTTGATGTTCAATATGGTAGGAAGCACCAATTATAGACCAATTTTTGTGCCTATGTTTAGTTATATTCTTGAGAGCACTCTAAAAAAGCAGATGTGTGATTATCTTGAGTCTGTTCAACCCGTCTCAGTTTGGCTTTTGTTGTAATATGTCAACTATGGCAGCAAGAAATCAGTTAACCATGTATATGTAGGACTGTGTCGAGGGAACAACCTAACACAGACCTTCAACTGCTAGTCTCATGTTGGCTCAAAAGTTTTACAAATATAATTTCGGCAACAGTATCAATCTTATTAATTCCTACTTGTCGAATCGTTTTCAGTATGTAACGTATAGTAATACAATATCCGTTGCCAGCTCTCATTCAAGTTCCTGGGCCAATTCTTTTGCTATTATTATACATGAATGGCACTAGTGTTTGTACTTTAGATGACAGTATGCAAACTATTATTTAGCTGATGACACCACAGCACTTGAAAAATCAAAAGAGCTGACTCAGCTTGGGTGCACAATACCAGCAATGGTTTCTCTCGAATATGTACAATCGGATCTGTTAAAAATTAAAAATTGGTGTGGTGCAAATTTATTAACTTCTAATATTGGGAAAACCAATATTTTAAACTTCAAATGTGTCATGGGCAACGATTATCTAGAAAATGAACCTATTGCTGCGCCCAGTTTTAACAAATTCCTGGGCTTATCGATTGACAGTTCGCTTAATTTTGAGAACCACATGTTGAATGTGTGCAATAAAATCTCATTTGGTTGTTATGCCTTGAGGATTATATTAAATATCTTAGACTTCTCCATTGCCAGGGCTGCATACTTTGCTCTAATTGAGTCCTACCATCAATATGGCATTTGTTTTTGGGGCTCTGGTTCTGATTACCTTTTCAATTCAGTGTTTATGTTGAAAAAAGGAGCAATTCGATATTTATTTGTGGCCAAGGATCGTGATTCCTGCCGCCCCTTATTTTTGAGAAATGCAATCTTGAGATTGTGTTGCAGGTTTATTTTGGAAACAGTCTGTCTAATCTTTAAAAAATATTGAGGCGAGTTATCTTTGAATGGCCCTTACAATACCCGCCGGACTTATACTCTGATTGCCTATCTCGCAATCGGAACAAAAGTTCCATTATATACGGAGGTAAAAAGCTTTTTAATTATCTTCCTATAAGGTTAAAAGCTGCAATGTGTGTGGTTTTGCTTTGTTTGTCTTTATCTGCTTCATTTGCAGTTTTGCATTGCATTTTCTTTCCTTCTTCTTTGTCGCTTTGTGAACTCGTTTTACACTCCTAATCTAATTTTAGCTTCATTTTAATAGACTTTTATGAACTTCATCTTTTTTGTGACTTTAAATTCTATGTTTCTAATGGCTTTGTCAACAACTATATATTGTTATTATGACATTAAAGCTATCTTTTGACTTTGACTAAGGGTCGCGACTGGTCTGAAGTTTAGAGACTGTCGAAGGGCATGTTAATAAAATAAAATAAAGGAACTTCAGGCCAATGTATTTTATACTAAGGAAGAATACCTACCTTACAATTTCTCAAACTTGCAACGTTTCATTAAATTATAAAACCTGAGCAACACCTGTGTGGGCCCCATTCTGGTTAGTCTTAATTATTTGAATGTACTGTTTTCTTAGTGATTCTTTATTTTACATTTAAATCATATTTTAATGTGACTTTAAAAAATACTTTTTTTGTATGCATATCACTAATAAAGATTGTATTATTATCTTAAGCTGCCTAATGCATTTGAAAAGTAATGCTGATGACTATGCCCAAAACCGAGCCCAAAACTGTGACTTATAACACTAAAAACAGGAATTATTCTGCCCCGAACTACAGCAGAACTGCACGTGCCAGAGATGACAAGAACCACTATGCTTAAAGTTAATGTAATGTACGTACAGAGGAGCAAAGATATGATGTTAATAATTTTTGTTTCACTGATATTATTTTGCTATTTTTTGGTGTGTATAGATTATTGATTTGCTCTTGAGTAATGTGCTTAAAATATATAGCACATAATATGAAGTAATTCTATTATCTATCAGATGTTTACTTTTATCAGCCTCTTCATCCAATTTAAAGGTATCACCTATCTTAGTGAGGTAGATACCTGGCATACCTACGTTTTTTTTTACACTTGTAGTTTGTAATTTACAATAATTGTTATTTATGTACCGTTTGGAATTTAATTTCTGTAGTGTACTGTACTAATAAATATAAAATATTATATTTCTTATTTCACTGAGCCAGTGCTGAACTGGTCAAAGTGGCTTATATTATATTGCATAATGTTCACGTCTTCTCCCTGTTGCACAATTTAGTTTATAAAAAAAATATTTGTAATGTGATTAAATGTGTAAATAAATAAATACATAAAATTTACAGTTTTAATATGACCCTTTAGCCTCTTAGGATAAATTTGTATAATAATTGTCCCGATAGTTATATTAAATATTAATGTAACATCTGGAATATGTAATTTTAAATATTGTCAAACCCGAGGACAAACCTTAATATAAATTAATCTCAATTTTAAGAAAACTAGACAAACAGTTAGGGCTCAACTTTCTTTTAGCTGAAATGGGTTATGTAAAAACTGTGTTTTTGTTTGTTTATAAAAGGTCTGTCTGAACATAGAAACACAAATTATTTTTTTCGGAAATACGTCATTTCCGTTTTTCAGACTTTAGATTAGCTGAAATCGGTTACATAAAAATTAGTTTTTGTTTAATGTTCTAGACATTTATTCAGAGCCCAGGAATTAAATTTTTTTTTCCGGAAATGCATCATTTCTTTTTTTTTAATTTTTTTCAATTTTTTTTTAGTTTAGAATAGCTAAAATCGGTTACATAAAAACTAGTTTTACCTTAGTAATTGAGACATTTATTCTAATCGCAGAAACTAATAACGTTTCTCCGGAAATGCGTCATTTCCGTTTTTCAAGAAAATTTAATTTAATTTAAATAAGTTTAATTTAAAGTAAACTAATTGTGCAATTTGGGTCAGGTTGGATTATCGTAAGCGCGCAAAGAGCGCTTATTTAATTATGCAATATTGGGTTAGTTTGAGTTACGGTAAGCGCGCGAAGCGCCCTTGTTTAGCTTTGTAATTTGGGTTAGTTTGGGCTAGCTTGGATTAGTTTGGGTTAGGTTGGGTTAGTTTGGATTAGCTTGGGTTAGCTTAGGTTAGTTTGGGCTGGTTTGTTTCAGTCGGGTCACAGAAAGCGCGCGGAGCGCGCTTATTTAATTTTGCATTTTAAAGTTTGGGTCAGCTGGAGTTACGGTAAGCGCGCGAAGCGCGCTTGTTTAGCTTTGTAATTTGGGTTAGCTTGGGTTAGCTTGGTACACGACAATGAAATACAATAAATGTAAGGAAAGGTATAGTAAAATACAGAGACAAATGGCAATACGAATCTGCAGCGCCTACAGAACTGCATCGACAGATGCCTTACTGGTCATAGCAGGAGAACCCCCGCTGGACCTGCTCATAAAGGAAAGAGTGGCAATTTTCGAAAGCAACGACACGGACAGAAAGACCAAAAAGATAGAGGCAAGAGAGCGTCTTTTGGAGGAATGGCAACGGCGCTGGCAAGCATCAGGGAAGGGCAGATGGACCTTCAGGCTAATTCCCAAAATAGCACCATGGCTTAACAGACAGCATGGAAACACGAACTATACTTCCTGACACAATTCCTTACGGGGCACGACAGCTTTAGGGATTTCACTAGGAACATAGGCAAAACAGAGGACGACGAATGTGTATACTGTGGCGAAGGTGACACAGCGGAGCACACAGTGTTCTACTGTCCACACTGGAAGCAGCAACGGGAAATATGCCAAGAGACACTTGGCATTGTATTAAACCCAGAGAACATAGTCAAAACAATGACAGATAGTAGAAACAACTTCGAGGCGATCAACCGAATGATCACACAAATACTAAGGGAAAAAGAAGAAAAGAAAGACTATTTGGTGAATGGCTGAGAGGAAAGCACTCCGAGACACATCCAGCAGCTTTTCCTGAAGAAATGCCGCAAGGTGGTTCCGGGAAAAGGAAAGAACCTGCTAAGAGTAGGGGAAGGGTTTTAGTGGGTCGGCCTAGCCGGAGTCTCACACTCCCTTGGAGCGCTAGAACACCAATGCTCCAGGGGGTACTCAGAAACGTATTTCCAACCCCTACTATAAAAAAAAAAAAAGGGTTAGTTTGGATTAGCTTGGGCTAGTTTGTCTCAGTGGGGTCATTGTAAGCGCGCGGAGCGCGCTTATTAAATTTTGCAATTTCAAGTTTGGGTCAGATGGAGTTACGGTAAGCGCGCGAAGCGCGCTTGTTTAATTTTGTGATTTGGGTTAGCTTGGGCTAGTTTGGGTTAGCTTGGGTTAGTTAGGGTAGTTTGGATTAGCTTGGGTTAGCTTGGGTTAGTTTGGATTAGCTTGGGTTAGTTTGGGTTAGTTTGTCTCAGTCGGGCGTACGTAAGCGCGCAGCGCGCTTTTTAATTTTGCAATTTGAATATATTGTCGTTTTAAATGTACGATTCTTATGTCAGTGGAATTTTATACCTAGGTACTATTATTAAAAAATTTCAGTTAAATCGAGTGCTTTTGTCGTTAAATTTAAAAATGTAAGAGCATTTGTAATAAAATATTGAAATAATTGTGAAAATTCTAAAAAATAATATAATGATTAAAGATACGTCACGCCACCCATGGTTACTAATTCTTAATTTGTCCAATGTCATCTGAAATGGAGAGCTGTTGTAACAAAGGCATCTTGGATGTTGCAAATAGGGATGTATTGTTTAAGGGACACATACTTAAAAATTATTTTCATTAACATTTCCTGAAAAATTAGCATATTTTAAACTGAAATTCAGTAAGACTCGTTAATTTACACTAGAAACGCTGTAAATTACATTTTAATTTTGCGGGACATAATATAACGTACAAGATTTATTTTTTTAATTAGCATTTTTTTGAAAAACGAAAATAACGTATTTCCGGAGAAAAGTTTTTAGTTCTTGCGATTAGAATAAATGTCTCAAGTACTAAGGTAAAACTTATTTTTATGTAACCGATTTCAGCTAGTCTAAACTAAAAAATATAAAATTGAAAAAAAAATTGTGAAAAAAAAAAAAAAGAAATGATGCATTTCCGGAAAATCTTAGATTCCTGGGCTGTGAATAAATGTCTAGAATATTAAACAAAAACTAATTTTTATGTAACCGATTTCAGCTAATCTAAAGTCTGGAAAACGGAAATGACGCATTTCCGAAAAACAAAATTTGCGTTTCTATGTTCAGACAGACGTTTTATAAACAAACAAAAACACAGTTTTTACATAACCCATTTCAGCTAAAAGAAAGTTTAGCCGTTACATTTCAGATAGAATAAGAATTTAAATAATTGTCTTCACAAAGTATTAAATACACTTTAATATTATCCCTACCTGATTTGTTTCTGGTTTTGTCAATGTTATTAATTATGAAATTTTAATGTTATATTTGTGACATTTTAGTTTGAATAATATAAGGTTCATCTTTGTCCTTTTCTTCTGTTACTTACCTGTTATGCTAAATAATTATATTGGTAAGTGGCACAAGCTTTTGATGTTGATACTCACAACCAGTAAGTACTTAATAGGTTTATAAAAAACTTTACCATCATAAGACAAGAAATGTTTCACATAAGAGTCTAGTAAGTATGGTTAAAAGGCCAATTAATTAATCCCTAATTATGTAATAAACTAGTCATTAGAGAAAATTTGAATGTATAGGTATATATATGACAAAACCCAAAACTAGTACTAGTTCTACTTAAAAATATATAATAATTATTGTAAATAATTTATTTATATTTTTGCATTAAAACCTAAATGCATATTTCAGAGAAAAAAAACTCACCAATTTCTTCCAGTTCCACCCGTGGTGTTCGCAATCCAGACTTCTTAAGCAAAACCTTATAAGATCTCAAGCAAATTTTTCCATCAGATGTAGCATTAAAGCTAATGGTATGCTCGATACCCTGGAGTCTCACTGCATCGACATGTTCTCTATGGAAAAAGTCTATAAAAATTGATTTTAATTGTTTCAATTCATCTGACTGTTCCCACTGGGAACCATTAAACAATAAGCAAGGTTTAATTCCCATAGTTATTTTTGATGCAGCAAACTCCCTCAGTCCTTCATAGCTTTCTATGTTTAGTTCAATCATATCTAATATGCAGTAATTGAACATTCTACCTACTACTAAGTTATCTGGACGTTTTTTGCTGTGACTGCCCATCATAAACAGGGCACTATCGTGTTTTTTACAGAATGTCTCAACTGGTGTAGGGTTTTCAAATACAGTGATATCATTTCTTCTCGACAGCATTTGAGCATCTGGTTTTTTAATATCATAGATGTCTTTTAAAACTCTACGTACTTTTTCGGAGGTTTTACGGCCTTTAAAAAAGAGAGCTCTCTTGGTTCCTTCGATCACTTGTGGTTCTTTTTTGATGAGTACCTTCTTCCCTTTATGTGTGGTGGGTTTCCTACAAAAACAAAGCAAGTTATTCAAATTTTATCGCCAACTTATGCCTCAGCAAATCCATAATTTACACTTACACCACACGCTGCAAAACCGACATTTTTTTACTTTCTTTGATGCCAATTTTACGCTAATATTTTCAAAAACAACTTTTACGAAAATTTTCAACACGTGTTGACAAGAATATTTTCTTGCGGTGTATGATACCAACATAAGAAATAGTTCATTGTCAAATTTCAATAGCGGGTAATTTGAATAATGGTGTTGAAAAATTAATAAATTAAAATTAGAGAATTACCAATGCATTTCATCTTCACATTTTTCGCAATGGAAAGTATGTACTATTTAGTGCACAAAACATTTACACATTTTGCTGGACTTTATTGCCTAAATCAAGTAATTACGACCATATATTAGTGCAAAACCCAAAATTCCCTAAAAATTAACTGTCAGTGTCATTTTGATTTGACAGATGACGTGACGTTTATTTCTTTTTAGCTCTTCGTCTTCGTTATTATTCTTGTTATCTTGTTTCTTGTCGTATTTTTGCCAAATGCTCTCTAGAGTTTTACTATATTTTAACTAAATGAACCAAACAAAAATAAAAATATAGGAAGTGTAACGAGCCTGAAGAAATATATAAGTACATACGAATGACTGTCTAGGATTTGGTCATTCAACAAGTCGTTTTGTAGATAATGGAAAAGAAATTAGGAAAAGCCAGTGTAAGAAAAAATATCTTGCAACTGCTTCAGTATAGGGAAATCAATGCAGAAGGCTCCAAATATGTTAAACAACATTGCCAGTTTACTTGTGAATTAATAAAGCGGTTGGGATTTGAATATGAATTGCAGGGCCACCAAGGATGTGTAAATTGTTTGCAATGGACATCTGATGGAAGGTAATAATACAGCGAATACCTTCACCGAGGCATGTTGACAACAAAGATTTCAGGGAGAGAACAGAATATTAAATGTTAAAATATTACAGCAAAATAGTACTATTCAAATTTTAATGACCTACATATTCCAAGCAAAACATCTTGCAATTTAGTGTTAATTTTTAACAATGATTGATAGGTTTGCTTGCAACTGCTATTGGTAGTAATTAAGAAGCATTTAAATACTTTTTCAGGCAAAACATGTAACTACGGTTTATCAACTCCTTTCTAACTGGCTGAAATAACTTTTTACATAAAATTAGACTTTGCATGGATGCATTATAGTAAAAATGTAGAGTGAGTATATATCAATTACATGAGATGCTTATGAGCGTATGGAAACCAACCAAAAAACAAACAGTGACTAAAATTCAATAAAAAATCCTTATCTTACTACTTAGTAACCATACATCAGAAAGTAAAAAATTGTCATTAATTTCCATTAAACATTCAACAGTTGTGTTTATTATATATTTACACAATACTTGCACGAATAATTATTTAACATTTTTACAGAATGTAGTATGCAGAATCAATTTAAATTTAATGGTTAATTATTCCTTCCTTGTCAAACTGTTAGCTTTTATAGGCAAGGTGTGTAATGTCCTGAGACTGCAATCAGGGATACTTAAGTTTAATTAGGTATAAGTATACATCATTTACGTAAAATGAAATATAGAAGCTTTAGGGGAATAAGTGGAGTTCCTTTTTATATCCAACACATTTGGTTTCTAAATAAGCTGGGACTCAGGAACAAAACCATAACATGTTCAAAATATATAAAGTAAATTGCATGTTGATTTTTTTTATGAAAAGAGCTATCAACATAATTACTTATTCCTATCATTAAAATTAAAGCAACATATTAAAAATACTTACAAAAATTAAATGCTCACAATTAAAAATTTGACAATAAAAACATTATAATCATTAAAACACTTATTTAGGGAGATCATCTTAAGAAATATAAAATATTGTAAGTACCTATAAAATGATTTTATTTGATTTGATAAAGTTTTTAACATTTGTTAAAATAATTACTTTAGATAGGTTTTCATATTATGGAAGTTTCAAGAAAATTGAATGCTTAAGACATGAATGAATAAGACATATTTTATGTTTATATTTTGATGTGATCAGTTTCCTCTCTTTTTTTCATATGTGCAATGGAAAAGAGCCATAAAACATTACATTGAGGTATTTTTGTGATATTTGCTTTCTAACAAGTATTCACAATCAAATTGCTGGATTCTGGTTTGAGCAGTATCATGACAGTCACCTTAAATAATACATTGCAGATTCTTAGCATCTGGTTCGGATGATACAAAGGTTATGGTTTGGGATCCATTGAAGCACACACGAACCCATGTTGTTTCCACAAATCACATTGGTAACATATTTTCAGTTAAGGTAATTTTTTTTAATATATTAATTTATATATAAATATTGTAAAGTCGACTTAAAAAAATAATTGAATGAAATAACCTTTAGTTCTCTTTGGGACCTGATATTTATTTATTTATTTATTTATTTAAATACAAACTCAACAGATTTACATCCATTTAAGGAGTAGGACAAGACATCAATCCATACTAGTTACATAGATCCTCCAATAGGTGATTAATTGTTTTCTTAAATCCATCCAAACCCAATGCAAAAATATCCCAGTCATCTCTAATTTCGTTACATAGCCTGCACCTTACAATAAGAGGAGAACTGTAATAATTTGTTCTTGCATTGTCAACATATAATGTTAATGGACTTTGTGTTCTATAGGATGGTACATAAAAATTTAGACAACTCAACAAACTTGGATCATGCATTAAGTTATGCAGTAGTTTATAAATAAACACCAAAGAAGCAGATTTTCTGTGTATATGCAAAGATTTGATGCTTAGGGAGATCATGACATCCTGTTTAGCTGTATGAAACTCATACAACCCTGTTTTTTTTGTAGTGAACACCTTAGAAATTTATTCTGTATTTTCTCTATTTCATATTTATGATTTTTGTAGTATGGGTCCCATATAACCGAACAATACTCAAGAATGCTCCTTACATAAGATATATACAAAAATTTTAATACATTTTATATCACGAAATAGCTTACAGCTCCAGACAATAAAGCCTTCCCTTTGTGTTGCTTTATTTACAATATTGGATATGTGTGTTCTAAATGTCAACTGCATATCAAAAGTAACACCAAGATCTCGCATTTCTGTGACTTCACCCAAGAGTTTACCACCAATTGTATATAGAAACCTTACAATACTCTTCTTTTTTTGAAAAGTGTAGAACAAAACATTTGTTTATATTAAAAAACAAGTTATGTTTAAGTGTCCATTGATGTAACTTATTAAGATTTAGTTGCAGTTTTTGGCAATCTACCTTATCACAAACCCTTGAGTATAGTTTCAGATCATCTGCAAACATCAATATATTTGAATTTGTTATTTTCGTTATTAATAAATAATAAGAACAACAATGGTCCAAGATTTGAACCCTGTGGCATACCAGATGTAGTGAAATAGTAGTCAGAATAATATCCTCTTATAACAACCCTTTGATATCTCTCCTCTAGGTAAGACTTCAAGAATGCTACCAAGTTGTCATGAAATTCGAATTCCTTACTCAATTTTGTCAAGAGAATAATTGTATGGGACACTTTATCGAAAGCTTTAGCAAAATCTGTGTAAATTACATCTACTTGAAATTTATTGTTTAGACTTTCAGCTATATACTGTGTGATATTACACAAATTAGTGCTTGTGGACTTATTACTTAGGAAGCCATGTTGATATACACTAATCTTATGCGATACATAGGTGTAAACATACTTATACGGGGTGTTTCAGAATTGAATGCTAATCCTTAAGGGTAATAATCTTTGAGTGATTTTAAGAAAAAAATGTCACATGAACATAGGTCCGCAACCGCCTTATTTTTGAGATACAGGGTGTTAAAAATTTAAAAAAAAAAACGGTTTTATCCCTATATTTCTCAAACCGCTGTAGATATTTCTTTACATTTTGCTAGTTATTAAGTACGTATAAAAATACATTTTTTTAACACAAAAGATTTTTTTCAACTCCAATCAGTGGCGCCCCCTCTAACATGTCCTCTTATATTTTTAAACGAAAAAAATTAAACCGCCGCTGCTTTTTTTTTAAACAAAACTTATTTTCGCAAGCTCTTATTATTTCTTAATAAGAATGTCGTTTTCACTTTTTTCTGTCCGACGAACAGTTTTCAGTTAAAAAAAAAATGCATTTATCCTCACGGTCTTAATTCCTAAATTTTGAATAATGTAAATCAAAGAAAAATATTCTAACAACGACGAAATTGAATTTTGAACGCAAAATAAAATTCAATTAAATTAACTGCTGAAAATGTCCACCACTTCCAAATATATGCATGCTTCAGTCCTTCTCCTCATCGTCTCTCGTACTCTACGAAAAATTTCGTCGTTATTTTTCTTTGATTATTACATTATCCAAAGTTTAGGAATTAGGACCGTGCAGATAAATGCATTTTATTTTTTTTAATTGAAAACTGTTCGTTGGACAGAAAAAAGTCAAGAGGACATTCTTATTAAGAAATAACAAGAGCTTGCGAGAATAAGTTTTATTTTGAAAGAAAGCAGTGGCGTTTCATTTTTTCATTAAAAAATATAAGAGGGATTGGAGTTGAAAAAAATATTTTGCTTAAAAAAAATTATTTTTATACGTACTTAATACCTAGCAAAATGTAAAGAAATATCTACAGCGGTTTGAGAAATACATATTGGGATAAAACCGATTTTTTTTTAATTTTCAACACTCTGTAGCTCAAAAATAAGGCGGTTGCGGACCTATGTTCATATGACATTTTTCTCTTAAAATCACTCTAAGATGATACTTAAGGATTAGCTTTCAATTCTGAAACACCCTGTATATAACTTTTTCAAATAATTTAGCTGGACAGGACAACAGGGAAATAGGTCTATAATTTTCTATATTTGATTTATCGCCACCTTTAAAGACTGGACATATTCTAGTTTCTTTCAATTTTTGCGGAAATATATTGCTTTTAAGTGAAAGGTTAAATATGTCTCTAAGTGGTTCAGCCAGAAATTCTATCATGCCCTTAAAAATATAGGACGGAATGTTGTCCGGCCAAACTGCTGTGTTAATTTTCAGATTTTTTCACAGCATCGCAGACATCCTCATATATGACCTCTGCAATGCAGATTACATGAGAGACATTAAAAATGTTAATATTTTCTGGATTGTGAATATTTTTATCATTATATACCGAGCTAAAGTATCAGACAAAGGCATTTGAGATACTCCGGCCCTCAGTGTATTCAACATTATCCAAATGCACATTACTAGGAGTACTTGTTGATTTTTTGTTATTATTTATATACCGCCAAAAAGATCTTGGATCCTGATTAATACCAAACTTTGTTAAGGTATTATTCTTGGACATTCTCTTTTTAGTTTTGAGCGTAACTCAGTATATTGATTTTGATAACATAGATTACCAGTTTTTCTGAATTTATTTCTGAGTTTATCTTTCTCTTTAATATATCTAACAATACTCTTACTAAACTATACAGGATACCTGCGCACAGAGATTTACTTTTTGGTACACATGTTCTAAAAATATCATTGATTTTATCATAAAAATGTTCAACAGCCAAATTTCTATCCATAAATCCTAAATGATTTCATGTCTCAGTTAGTATTTTGAAGTAACTGATACATTGCACAATAATCAGCTTTTCGAAAATTAAAATTGCTAGTGGTGTCACCATTGCTGGCTAGAGTCGTTTGTTTTGCATTTTTTAATTAGATTTCTATACCCAAAGGTGGATGATGATGATCTACATTAACAAAACCAAGAGTGCTCCCTGTTACAAGACACTGAAGTCCCGTCAATACAACATCTAATATGTGGTTATTCTGATTAGCAATCCTGTTTACTTGTTGATAATTCAAGAAATCTATAAATGGGTATATGAAATATACAAAATATGAAGATTCTAGGTCTCATTCTTAGGCAGTTCTATGTTTGTCTTTTGTGCCTCCTCCCCCCCACCCCTCATCATGACATCTTGTTAGAACTACTTACTTCCATATAATATTTGAGCTATGGAATAGAGGGCATTTGCTCTCCACGCAGCCCTTGTTACCTCCAACTCCCACTTGTACCTGGGATATACCAATAGGAAGTATTGGATATACCCACTTACCTAGAAGTCTGTGGATATACCTTTTTTTATAATTTTCGGTTTCTTAGACGAATATTTCAGAAACGGCGTACTGATCAGTACGCCGCATTGAATTTCTATTGTCAGCAGTCCTTAATAGGCTTAAATGGATAGTTTGGTTGAACATGACACACCTAAAATGCTTTGAAAAATACTACACAAATATGAAAATATATAGCACAGGACGATTTAATTAAATGAGAAATAAAATCATGTAATAGAAAACCAAAACATATATTTTCGAGTGAGCAAATTCCGTAATAATCAAAAGAAATGTTTATTTATGTATTAATGGTAACTATATTTTTATAATAACATATTGGATTAAATAAAATAAAGTCATTGCTTTACAATTTTAGGAGAAAATAATATGAACGTAATCTGAAAATCATTATAATCATGCTTAACTTATGTAGTAATATTATCATGATCGTTCACCTGCAGGTAATGTGTATGATTTTTTAAATAAAATGGATCCTTTATTGTGCGATGTTCCCCCAAATTCTAAATTGGTGTTGGCGGGGGACATCAATATCGACTATAGTGTTGCGGAAGCTCCAGCGATATGGTTTTAGGGGATCGACTGTTGGTTGATTTTGTTCATACCTTGAGGGCCGTACTCAGGTGGTTCGTAGTCGTAGTGGTGGCGCAAGGTCATCGTCGTTGCAGATTAGGTGTGGAGTTCCTCAGAGGTCGGTCTCGGGACCTTATTATTTTTGATTTATGTTAATGACATCAACATCTCTGGAACATTGACCATATTTGCTGATGACACTTCTGTTCTATGGCACAGCAGGGATGCCCAAAGTTTAAGGCAACAAATATCTGAGGACCTTATTGATATAAAAGAAATGCCAATCTGCTTACTTTTAATGTTGCAAAAACAACCATCATAGGCTTTAAATGTGACATGCAGGGGTTAAATTTGGCCACGGAACCTCTTAAGAAAATACTTCAACAAAGTTTCTGGGAATTTTCATTGGTGGCGAATTTAAATTCGAGAATCATATAATGAGCCTGAGTAAAAAACTGTCGTCTGCGTGTTTTGCCATTCGTAAGAGCAGAACTTGGCCCAACAATTGCTCGAACAGTCTATTTTGCATTATTTGAGTCTCGTCTTAGGTGTGGTATTGCATTCTGGGGGGCAACTACCGCTTCATTGCAAATGTTCATCAAAGGGATCCTTGCAAACCGCACTTTCGAGCTCTCCAAATTTTAACTATGATATCCTTGTTTATTCTTGAAATTACAACTTTAATTTTTTTAAATTACCATAACATTCGTGGTGAATCGCAGCGCACAACCCGACAGACATTGCATGTACCCCTGCCAATACGAAAATATGAATTAACAAAGAAGTCAATATTTTATGAAGACACAAAGATTTTTAATATTTTACCTGACAGGATAAAATCATTAAGTTCCTTAAAACTGTTCAAGAAAAACCTGAAAAAAATCCTGTTGGATAAAGCTTGAGTGAGTTTTATGATGACCCGCCATTGTAATTGTATTGTCTCTGTGACATGTTATTGTGGTTTTTTGTGTATGCATGTGACACATAATCTTTATATACTGACAGCATATTCTAGTTGCACACTAGTTTGTACTTTTAGTTTTTTTTTGCTATTTAGTCTGTGGTGTGAATGTGTATATCGTACTTCTTCTTTATACTTTTGTGATTGTTTTACTCCGTACCTTGTATTTCGGGTAGAGTGTACTTACTATTTATTATGTTGTACATTAGGATAGCAAGCTTTGTCGCTGGAATTCTTATTTCATGACAATAAAGTATTATTTGATTTGATTTGATTTATTTGATAAGGCAAGTAAAGAAGCAAATGAAATAAAAACTATTTTCAAAAGGTTCAAGATGTATTACATTGAGCAATATTAAGAGTCAAATTTTCACAAATCTCACAGCCGCTTTTTCATATAGCTTCGCTAATAAAGAAATTAAGGTAGCCTTTTTTTGCCAAACCAATTTTAACTGCGGAGTATACCTATTTTAAATTGTATTTAATTTGTACTGAGTGAATAGCATGTTACAATAGAAATATATGTTTTGTAAAGTTTTATATTTCTAATTCATGAATAAATCATATTAAGAAAAATATTGTTTGAAGTGATATAAATGTTTGTGATTATAAATGATTGTGTCATGAACAATATTAAGAGAAGGAACCACCAGAAATAATCTAACAATGTTACTCATTTACTCATACTTCTTTTTAACATAAAAGTGTTTTTAAGACAATGTCCTCTTTATTTCATGTGCAGCGTATTCAACCGTATATGTAATACATGTGACATTAATGCAGATTCTCTTGAGATTATAGTTAACGCCGTGTTGAATTTGGATCGTTGACTGTGCTCAGTCTGATAATAGTGCCTTATATGCGAGTTATACTTCAAATTAATTTACTTCTTTCATTCTAAATGTATAATTTCCTACTAATCCGATTGCAGTAATTATTGGTTATTGGTTTGTGTATCATTAAGCATAGTATTTATATGAATTTGTGAATTTCCTATAAGTGGGTATTAACCTGTTGGAAATAAAGGCTATATTTATTTATAATTGTGTTAAACTTTATAATTATTTGCAATAGCATTGGAGCCATCTATTATTTGTTTTTACTACTCATGAACTGAGGTATGATGGATCAAAAGTATTATCGTTATTGTTATCAAAATTACCTGTTAACTATTATAGATGAAATTAAATATTCCGTTACACTAAACCCCAAACTAAATAATTTCTTGTAGTTCTTGGGAACCAACAATAGTATTATTGCTACAGCCGCTGGCGATTGCAGAGTATTGGTTCAGTCCATAGATGACACTCCGATTTTGGACTGTAGCTGTCATAAGAATCGGGTTAAAAGATTGGCAGCTTCACCTGTTGAGCCTACTGTCTTTTGGTCTGCTGGTGAAGATGGACTTGTAATGTAAGTAATATTAATCCCTAATACTGGTCAAAGAGGAATCAAGCAGTGCAATCGGAAACAGCGCATCGTATATGGAGATTCCTGTTTCCGTCTATAAGACGCTCGGATCCTATCCCTCAGGGATGGCAGGAACATTTGAAATTGCTTGAAGTCTGGGCTGTTTAGGGCTATTTGCGATGTTTTGGTTTACTTATCCTAAAGCAATAATATATTTCCCAGATGTAACAAATGGAAGAACAACAGGGTATCTCTAGTGCCCAACTAATATGGTGCATTTTAAGTGTGCATGCTTCGAGCAGTTTTAATTGTCTCGCTGATTGCCGAGGTCTGTTTTAATAAAGATATGCACAGGGTGTCCCATTTTCGTTGATATTACGGGGTATCTCACTTACGAGTAAAGATAGAGAGTTGCGGTTTTCGCAATACTGTGCTACTTTTTTGTGAAAAGAATGAGGTATAGACAAAATTTTCATAGCCCGTTTCAATAAATATTGTTAAAATAAGGTGTAATAAAGTAGGAAATATAATGCCGCCATACGCTTGAATTTAAAATCAGTCACCAATGACGTCATGCGCACGTCGGACGAGTTTTAGACAGCGATCGATCATATCTTGTATACTTTGTATCATGGTTTATACCATCGTTCTTTTCACAAAAAGTAGCAAAGTATTGCGAAAACCGCAAGTCTCTATTTTTACTCCAAAGTGAGAAACCCCGTATTACCATCGAAATTGGGACACCAACACTAGGACGCTATAAACCATGAACTATCGTTTAGAGTGCTGAGTGATGCGACTGCAAGTTAAAATGTATTGCCAAATTTAGTTCGGACTCATTTCACATTTAGTTACGTGATTTAAGATTTAAAGCGATACAGCGGCATTGATAGCAGCAACTTGGAAGAGAAAATATGAAAATCCATGAAACGTTTGTAGGCAATATGATTTGAGGGAACCCCATGAGTGCTCCACAAGTAAAGCCAGTCTACTAATCAGTTACCGAACACCTTATGAAGTAAAATGTGTTGCTGTCAATCCCACCAAACCTCATTATATCGCAGTAGGTGCGAATGACCCTTTTGTTCGTGTGTACGATAGACGGAAAATCAAAACATGCCCTATATCACAGGTAAAAGATGTATATTCGTTTTTTCAAAACTTATTTTTCCATGATTAATGTCGTGATATAAACTAAGCTTTCTTCCACTATCAGTAAAGTTCAACAGTCTTATTAAATCTTACCTTTATAAATGGTAATAGGTTTGATCTAGCAGCGATTTCAAACCAAAACCAAGCCATCCGGAGTTTGCGCATAGCGATTTAAGTGTCGCTTATATTGCAATGCTCAAACTCCGGATGGCTTGGCTTTGGTTTGAAATCGTTGCTAGAACAAACCTATTACAACAAAATTATTTTTGTCAGTTTGACAATAAGGTTTCATTAAATTCATAAGATAATTTATCTTAATACATAATGGCAATCATATTTTATTTTTATATTTTTCTATATTGTATCTGTTTTATATTTTATTGATTTTTTTAATTTTTAACCAACCATACGCCTCACTTACACAGGTAAGACTAAATTAAATTTGTACTATAAATCAATACAGTAAAAGTTTTTCCTAAATATTTAAGAAAAAAAGTATTTAATTTCAGTTGTTTTACAATATATACTACAAAGTCTTTTAAATGTATAGTTTTAAATAGCAATATATTTGCCTCCTATTCTTGTTGGTAAATTGTGTTGCACTGTAATGTCATGATCTGAAAATTTAGTTTTTACATAATATTTGCGGTATTATTGTTATATTTTCTATTATCAGCGCCAGCGTAATGTAGGCACTGAATTGATTTATATCACTACTTTCCATATATTTAAAAGGCACTTTCACATCTCAGTCCTATTTTGACTTTCCAGTTTTCTGTCAACATAAAAATGGTGTGTTCAGATATATAATAATTAGGTTCAGTTCTTAACAGTAATCTTCAACAATACATATTCTATTTTTAATTCAGTGGTGTTGTGTTGTTAGATGGAGGTTAAATGATATAACCGTTTTGTTGCTCTATTCTTTGCCGAGACGCATGTTGTACAAGTGACGAAATAGTCAAATCACACTGAAGATAGATTTTTTTGATAGCAAGAAAATGCACCCTGATTTCAAGAATGTCGGCAGCTTAAAATGTAAATTGCTCTTTTACTTTGTCGCCAACAGACAGTTCCATGTCTCTACATTTATCAGTGTCTGGTGTATATGAAGGAAAATGCACCAAACTATGCAACATATGAAAACGTTCACGAATACTTTACTCGGAATAGACAATTCATTTATACAAACTATCATCGAATTCATAAAATTAAAACTGGCATATCTTTCTACGCACTTAAATTCTATAACCTATTACCGCTCTCAGTCAAAATGCTACCTGGTGTAAAATTTAAAACATTAGTAAAAAGCTATTATTTAATTGGTAAATGCTTTTATGCCACTGATGAATTTAATTCTAATAATTTCACAGACATTGTATTGTGATAAAAAGTGATATGTCATGTGAATTGGAAATAGCATGTATGTATTTGTTTTCATATAGTAATCTTAAACTGTATCTGTTAAAAACACTTGACGACTGACTTATGTAAACATTGTATGATGTTATAACATGAATACATTTTTCATTTTCATTTTAATTTTAATTAAATATCAATTTACCTATTTTTGAATTCTAGATGAATGACAACGAGTTTGAATACCCATCAAAAAATAAGCTTATTGAGGCGAATTGTGTACAGTACTATGCGCCCGGTCATTTAGCCGTAGGCAATGGACATCTTGCTAATTTTAGATATGCAGCTACCTATGTTGCGTTTAATTCAGCCGGCTCTGAAATGTTAGTTAACATGGGCGGCGAGCAAATCTACTTGTTTGACGTTAATCACGAAAGATCAGTAAATGAAATTAGATTGCCATCATTTTCTGAGATGACGACAACATATAATACATATAAATGCAAATGTAACCCGGTAAGTAAGTTTTAAACACTCTTCTATCCAAGATATTTTGAAATAATAATCGAAAACCGACAAAATAAAGCAAATATAGTTCATTCTTTAGACAAAGCAAGACATACTAATTTGAATGGGTCGGTCAAGTTTGCCCCCCCGTATCAAACAAATTTCAAAAATAAATGAAGCATAATTTTGCACACATTTTGCACACCGCAAATAAAATTTTGCACACCCACACAAGGAAAACTAGAGCTGTTTTTTATACGGGGGGCAAACTTGACCGTTCCCCCCGTCTGTTACAAAATTGAAAAATTTTGATGCCACTCTATTTGGCAAATTTTGCACAATTTTGCACACCTATTTTCAAATTTTGCACACTTTTCTGGGGAAAGTTATGAGGTGTTAAAAATTTGAATTCCCCCCCTCTCCGTTTGTAAAAATGTGGAAAAATTTTGATGCTGCTAGGTTCTACTAATTTTGCACAATTTTGCACACCTGTTTCAATTTTTGCACACTTTACTGGGGAAAGTTATGAGGTATTAAAGATTTGCATTTTGCCCCCGATTGTCAAAAAGTGTAAAAATTTTGATGCTGGTAGGTTCAACTAATTTTGATCAATTTTGCACACCAATTTTCAAATTTTGCACACTTTTCTGGGGAAAGTTATGAGGTATTAGATATTTGCATTTTCCCCCCCGTTTGTCAAAAAGTTGAAATATTTTAATGCTGCTAGATTCAACTAATTTTGCACACCTATTTCCAAATTTTGCACACTTTTCTGGGGAAAGTTATGAGTTGTTAAAAATTTGCATTTACCCCCCTGTTTGTCAAATAGTTGGAATCTTTTAATACCGCTAGATTCAACTAATTTTGCACACCTGTTTTCAACTTTTGCACATTTTCTGGGGAAAGTTATGAGGTGTTAAAGATTTGCATTTTTTCTCCCGGATATAAAATTAAAAACGTTGCATGCTACTATGTTCAGCTAATTTTTTGTGAGATGCAAATTTTTAACACCTCATAACTTTTCCCCGAGGAGTGTGTAACATATGAAAATAGGTATGCAAAGTTGTGCAAAACTAATTGAACCTAACAGAATCAAAATTTTAAATTTTTTTACAAACGGGGGGGGGGGGGATGCAAATATTTAAAACCTCACAACTCTTCCCAGAAAAGTGTGCGAAATTTGAAAATAAATAGATGTGCGAAATTGTGCAAAATTAGTTGAACCTAGCAGCATCAAAATTTCTCAACTTCTTTCTCAACAAGGGGGGGCAAAATGGAAATTTTAAACACCTCATAACTTTTCCCAGAAAAGAGTGCAAAATTTGATAATTGGTGTGTAAAAATGTGCAAAATTGGTTGAACCTAGCAGCATCAAAAATTGTTAAACTTTGACAAACGGGGGGAAAAATGCAAATCGTTACCACCTCATAACTTTCCCCAGATAAGTGTGCAAAATTTGAAAATAGATGTGCAAAATTGTGCAAAATTAATTGGATCTAGCAGTATTAAAAAAAATTTCAACTTTTTGACAAACGGGGGGGAAAATGCAAATATTTAATACCTCATAACTTTCACCAGAAAAGTGTGCAAAATTTGAAAATTGGTGTGCAAAATTAGTTGAAAATACCAGCATCAAATTTTTTAAACTTTTTGACAAACGGGGGGGAAAATGCAAATCTTTAACACCTCATAACTTTCCCCGGAAAAGTGTGCAAAAATTGAAAATAAGTGTGCAAAATTAGTAGAACCTAGCGGCATCAGAATGTTTCCACATTTTGACAAAGGGGGGAGAAAATCAACATTTTTAACACCTCATAACTTTCCTCAGAAAAGTGTGCAAAATTTGAAAATAGGTGTGCAAAAATGTGCAAAATTTGCCGAATCGAGTGGAATAAAAAAATTTCAATTTTGTAACAGACGGGGGGGAACGGTCAAGTTTGTCCCCCGTATAAAAAACAGCTCTAGTTTTTCTTGCGTGGGTGTGCAAAATTTTATATGCGGTGTGCAAAATGTGTTCAAAATTATGCTTAATTTATTTTTGAAATTTGTTTAATACGGGGGGCAAACTTGACCGACCCAATTTGAATGGTAAATATTACAGTTTACAGTAGAATAAATCGGTCCCTTAATCGATTTTTCTATTTTTATTCTTGATTGGGCTTCTACTTAGCTAAGTGTCAGGCAATATCAAAATCGTTTATTTCCTTAGATACGGTATACATATATTGAAATTGTCAAATTGCCAATTTTTTTCACTTAGTTATAGTGGCGGCTCCGGCTTTGAAAATGGTGACGAGTTACTTATAGGGGAAAAAGCCCCGCAAGCAATGCGTCGCAGTAGACATTTTTGGGGACCACGCCTGAACTGCCAAAATGTGTTAATAATTATTACCGTTATTTTTTAGGTAAATCATCAAAAAATAAAATATATACATATTATATTAGCAGCAAAATATTTTGTGTACTTACTTGAATAATAAAAAGCGAGAGAGAAACATAGATTAATTCAAGGGTTAACTCTTGCCTGCTTAAATACAAGACTGCATCAATAAACTGTCCGTAAGCAAGTTCTATTCAATCGAACTTTTTCATTAAAATTAAGTTTATACATCGGCGGCGATCGAATTTTGACTTTGCTCAAATTTTCTAAGCACCAACTGGCATTTTAAGTGTTCTCCAGAATCCCCGTATTTACGCAACGATCTAGTCATATTTAGAAAATTTGTAAATCCGTTCCTATTCCAAACAGATTATTTTGAAAAAGTAAACACGACCAGCAAAATAATTTTTGTAACGCCGTGCTACTAATAATAGTACATAGCCAATTAAATTCTAAAAACCAGAAAGACTGCCATTTTTTTATTTCTTTTTTTTTATTAGTAGTAGATGATTGGTCTTGCAGTAAAATATCCCTCTTATCTCCATCTGTCCAACGTCTGTATGGAGTTTCCAAGAAATTGCACATAATCATTAACCGGATACTTTGAAAAAATTTTAAAGAATAATGCACTTTTAATATGCTCATGTTTGTGTAATGATCATGGGACATTAACCATACTCGCGTACTCTTTCTTATTCCATACGGAATCTTAATTTGAAAATAACAGGCAAGACCAACAAAATAATGTTTTTAAAGTTTGGCTGCTACAGAGCTATTTGTAATTTAAAAACCAGTCATGTTTAAAATTAAGATTTCACGATCTACCACATTTAAGTTCTTTTTTTGAAGAAATTACGAGATCAAATATCTGCCAATCAGTAATTAAAATATCCCTTTTGTCTTCAAATTCAAATTCACATATTTATTCAAGTATTCAATACATTGTATTTTTCCTACGTCACTACACTGAAAAAAAAAACGATATGTGCCAGCTCATCCTACATCAAACCTTACATTATACATCCAAAATATATAAAAATAGAGACAAGATTTATTATAAAAAACATATAAGACTATTTCACACTTCAAAACATAAAAGCACAAATACTTAAAATGCTCTCAGGCATACCTTTAATATTCAATGGAAGTGTATTGTAAAAAAGTGGACAATAATAGTCCTTTCAAGTCTGTGAAAATCGACTCGAACATTTTCCCTTTGCCTAGTGGGGTAGTTATGGTAAGAGGCATTTGTGTTGATATTATATATATGTAGATATATATATATATATATATATATATACCACGTATACCACTCTCTAGCATCGTCCCTGTAACCTATACCGGCAACAATGCGTACGGCCCTTCTCTGTAATGCAAATATCCTTTTGGCGTGGGATGAGTGACCCCATGTCAGAACCAAATAGATAGCCACCGAGTGGAAGATTGCATGGAACGTCTGATGGAGTGACGCCCTGGGATGATTTCTTAATAAATATACCGCTTTAGTCAGTCGGCCAGCTACATACTCAGCATGCTTTTCAAATTTTAAGCCAGGATCGAGGTACATCCCTAGAAGTTTCACCCCATCTAAGTTCCGGCCCTCAATTTCACGGAGACCGAAGGTCATAGTGACTGTTTTTGTCTCGTTCAGTGTAAGTTTATTCGCCACAAACCACTTTCTCAGATCATTCATTCCTTCAGTCATCTCTTCATTCAGCCTCTAAATGTTTTCATCTCTGGTTATAAGAAACGTGTCATCTGCAAAAAGTAAGATTTTCCTGTCTGGGGAGGCCTTGTTTATATCAATGATATATATTAAAAAGAGCAGCGGCCCCAACATTGAGCCTTGTGGCACTCCATGTTCAACAACTGTCCAGTTTTTTTAGGGTTTTCCATTGTGTACAGTCTTTTATTGCCTATTTCTAAGGTAACTTTCGAGCAAGCACATGCACACACTCCCTGCATCCACGCCATAATTTTTAAGCATATTTATCAGTACACTATGAGAAACACAATCAAATGCCTTTGAGAGATCGCAGAAGGCAGCACAGGAATACTGCCCCTCCTCAAAAGCATCCGCTATGAATCCTAGCAAGTCCAACACAGCAAGAGTAGTGGAGATTTGGCCCTAAAGCCAAACTGGCTTTCAGTGAAGAGTTCATTCCTTTCAAAATGGTTGTACAGCTGTTATTTCAATAAATATTCATAGATTTTAGACAAAACAGGAATTAATGATATAGGGCGGTAATTATTTGGGTCATTTTTATCTCCTTTTTTGTGGATTGGAACTACTTTTGAATTTTTAAAGCAAGCAGGAAAAACTTTATTTCTTATGATTATGTTTATTAATTTAGTTAAGGGAATGATTAACACATCTTTCACAGATCTTAGCATTGGAATATTCATTTCATATATATCCTTGTTGTGCTTGACCTTCATTCCATCTATTGGTTCCCTGACCTGCACAAAACTAACCTCCCCCAAACTAAATCTCTGGTCCGATTTTTTTGCTTCTTGAATTTTACTTTTATACTTTTTCCTAAAAGTTTTAATTGTGTGGTTGAATTGAGTTCTTATTTAGCTCGTGTAACAATTTAAAACTTTCCCTCATGTTTTTTATGTCTTGATTAAACCAGACTATATTTTTATTATTTTTTTTATTACCTATTGTTTGTTTGATTGGAAATGAATTATTTATAACAGTTTTAAGCAGGGTTAACAGTTGGTTAAATGTTAAATAGGTTTTCAACATTTTCTTCCTGGTCGGTAACTAAACTCCAATCCTGTTGCTCCAAAGATTCATACATCATGTTAAGGCCCCTTTAAGCGATAGGTCGATGTGTATTTTGTTTTGTTTCTGAGTTATCCCCCGTCATTTTCACCAATATGTCCACGGTCAAATGATCAGACAGAAAAGGGTCGTACGCAGAGGTACTATATTCTAAAATTTAGGAAAATGTTATCTATACAATTTTTTCCATTTGTATTTTGAAACATTTATTGATACAAATTAAAGCCTTCAAGCAGTTCAATGAAATCTTTCTTTCTTTGGTTATGTTTATTAAAAAGAATGTTAAAGTCACCGTTTACTATCAAAAACCTAAATCTACGGCTATTTTCATGAATAAAACTTAAATGATATTCTATGGACATATTCACTAATTATTCAACGTTCTGGGAACGCACTCCATGCTTTGTCAGTATGAGGGTATCCCACTGATCTATTGGGGTATCCCCATGTCCCTTATGGCTTCTAGCTTCAAAAGAAGCAATGTTAAAGTTTTCAATTTCCTGGTTGTTTAGATGATGTTCACTAAGTCATAACACATTGTAATCTTCGGTCGATTGATGGATTTCATAGTCACTTCCAACTCTTCAATTTTATTCCTTAGAGAGTGTATGTTCAGGTGCATGACACTCAGCTCTGTTGTGCTTTTGTTTCCGCCAAATGTCTCGATTCTCTAGTGAGAACGTCGTCTTAGGTTGAGAAAATGATTGACTATGACACCTATTGGCCAGGCATTAGTATTTAAGATAATATCCTTCTGCTCCCTGCATACAGTTACCTTGAAGGAGCTTTTTAAATGGCCTTTTTTAGTTCTTAGTTTTTCACAGGTTCCCTCAGTTTTTAGTGAAGTTCTTAGATAATTTACTAAGTCAACGGGTGTTACCTGAGGTCCATATCCAGATATGAAAAACGAGGACCTGTCTGGAGCCACAGGCATAGACTCTGTGTCATCATGTACCTTTTTTCCCCTAATTGGTTCTAGTCGCTGGTTTTTTTTTTAAGTTCATTTTGTTTTTTAGCTGTTCGTAGCTTATTTCGTCGTTTTTCGCCGACTACTGTCAAGTTTTTGCCATCATGGTCGATTTTATTTCCACCTTCGTGTGTATTGTTTACATTTTCATAATTGAGGTTAGGGTTAGGAGGTTTCTGAATCTGAACGTCAAAAATATTATCGATAATAACCGGCTCATCTTATAGACGTTTTCTTATTCTTTCGATCCTTCGGTGTTCCTGTTTTTTGGGATTTCGGTTGAAGTGTCCCATTTGCTCCCCCTGCCGACGGTTTTCGGAGACGAAGTTTGGCTGGCTCTTGCGCCGTACAAATTGATGCCACATTTTCCACATTGGACAAAGGTTGAGGTATGATTGGAATTTGTGTTTTGCATTCCTTGAATGTTTCCTGTTTTAGTTGCATTTTTAAATTTTTCTTCCAAAATATTGACTTTCTCTTTAAGTAAGGATGCATTTTCTGTTAGTACCTTGTTTTTTCCCTCCATTTCTTCAACTAATTTTCTTAGGAGTGCTATTTCAACGTCTTTTCCTGCGTTTGCGGGAGCCGGTTTTACTGATTGCACACGTTCTGCTGCTTCGTGATTGCAAGTTGCACTTACTTTGTTAGCTGCGTGGATTAAACACGACATGTGGAAAATTTCCCGACATTTCGAGCACTTTACAGATCTTTCCACACTTGTTTTACAGTTTAATTTTTCACTCGTCGCCATCTTGAATACTTAATCTGCGCATTTACTGAACCGGGTTCCCAGAAAATTACAACCAATATCGTTAACTGTATTCATTTTAAAAATGTTTAAATAGCAAAAACAGAATCAATAGGCAATAGTCAAAAATACAAACACGCAAAAAAGTTGACTGTCTCTATCTACAAAGTACACGCGAAAATTGCCTAAACAACTAACCGCCTTATATAAAATATAAATCCGAAGTGTAGAAGATCTACGTACACATGCAATGCACTCCACCCGATAAAAAGCTGCCGTGAGCAAACCATCGACGCGTGACCCGTCGTCATGGCAACCGAGATGAACAACCGTAAAAACAATCAGGCCGGCGCCAGCGCCGCGCCGCGGCCGACGCACTTCCCTGTGGCACACTATCATGACATTAGTCCACTGGACACTTTTACCGCCTAAGTTGTGAGCGTGTCCTCTTATACCATAATGGAGTAGTTTGGCAAGAAGTATCTTATAATTGGTGTCAAAGGCTTTCGTAAAGTCTCTACATATAACTACATGTTTGTCTAATAATTATCTGAAACAAATATGAAGGCTGTGTGCACGTGTTGATAATGAAGGATGATAAAAAA
>MU186368.1:42550-91817 GCA_016904865.1 Pissodes strobi
AGCCTCACTAACACTAATTCCTTCTTTCATCGTATTTCTTAAATACGTTTTAATGCGCTTAAGCTTTCTACCGACACACTTGTTTCTGGAATAGTTAACACTAGGCAAAACAGTTTGTATGTTTCCGAAAAGAAAATTTTAAATTCCTTGTATTATTTCTAATATTTGTTGAATATTTAAATTACAAAATTGTTCGTCCCTGTACAAAACACTAAGTTCGTTTTTAGCCAGTCTTTTTCAAAAACATTATGATACATTTTAACTAAATCATGTAGATTATTAAAACGAGTACTTAATTGAAGAGAAATACAATCGAAAATTTCGTAGTACAACATTTTATAGCTTAAACATATTTCTAACTCATTGTTACTCTTGCCTCGTTTTCTTAGTAATTCAGTTTTATTTTTTGCCCAATTAAAAAACTTTAAATTTTTCTTCGTCTCTTAGTTCAGAAATTCGTTGAGCAGCGATTTTGATTTGATTAGAACAGTAGTTTATGTTTAACATTTTAGTTTGCGGGATTTCAAAAAGTAAATCTGTGCACGAAAAAAATTCGTAATAGATTCTGGTTAAAATAGCAAAGTTAAAGTCTTGAAAATGTTTTTAAAACCCCGTTGCCGAATTTACCGATTCTGAACCTGAAGTTTTGTCGTCAATTATAGTTTTAACACTAATATTAAGTCGTCCCATTCAGTAGCAACTAAAGTTAGGTTTTTGGAACGAGTATACCAGCGTGTTTCAACCGATCGTGGTATCCTTTTCCGACTATTTGATCGAAAACAAAGGCACGCTTCGGTAAATTATTAAAAAAGGTTGGAATACCTATCAAAGTTACAAAAAAATCGATTTTTATCTATTTGTTTAGTGCCTTGCTGCAGCACAAGGTTTAACCTATGTGCCGGACAACGGGTAAACAAAGCCAAGGGTGCAGAATGTTTTATATTTGCTTGAAGGCCATTTAGCTCGCCAGACATATAACACTGATCCCGTCATAACACTGAGCTACTAATCTTTCCCTAAAATTGTATGGCTCAAACACGCTTTCTAACAAATTATAAAGAGCATCTGCAGTTCGATTTTTGCTCACATCACAAAAACCCAAAAATCTTTCATACAGACGCTCTTTTATGGCGTATCGAATAGTTATGGCGCATTGGGAACGCTCCGTTATATCTGCTGTATCATCTACTATTACACCGAAAAAAACAACATTCTTTATCATTAGCCTCATTTTTAATAAAATCTGTCAAATATTCATGAATATAAAAAAATTAGTTCATTTTGTATTGTTTTAGAGTGCCCGGTAAAAATATTGCTAAATTTTTTGCAGTGTTCTGTAAGGTCTTGATTTCGTTTAATAAGGCATTTAAAAACCTCTTTAAAATTTCCGCGATTTAACGACTCTAAATTTTGATTTCAACCCGGGTTTTAACCAGAGAGAAAATAACTAAAAAGAGAGGCGACAACCTGTCAATCGATTTTGTATGCGCATGTCCAAGTCCAAAGGGTATAATTGCCAAAATCAAGACACTATCAGCCGATTTCAGGTGATCAGATGTCATTGTCATTAGCTTAAAATATTTTTCTCCCGATGCGATATTTAGTGGTATTGTTGTCAACGGAGCAGAGTCAAGGTCACCAAAAACGGGTACACCAACATGAAAGTTGCCAAAGCTTATTGTCGCCTCGCCTTTCAGTTATTTTCTCTCTGTTTTAACCTATCTTACAATTTTTAAATTAAAATACCTAGAGATAGGCACAAGAAAAGAAAATCGCAAAGCCCGTTACCGAGAACAAAAAATAATTTTAATTAACAAAACCTTTGTAATAGATATAGCCTCGGATATAGCAATACTGCATTATTAAAATAAAGCACAAATAAGCTTACCTTGTTTATTTATTTATTTATTTCTACGGAAAACTCCATTTTGACAATCAATTTATTAATTTGAAAGAATACTAAAAAAAATATCTATAAATATCATTAGAAAAACAAAAAGAAAGTTACCCTCAACGAGGATGCAAGACACAAGAAGAAGAATCAAGAATAACGCTCTGTATAGCCTTTTTTTAAAGAAGAAACTGATAGAAAATCTTGCATCATCACCAGAGGCCTATGCAAACCATTGTTGGTCCCATGCGGCTCAATATAGAATAAGTTGGTGGCCCTAGTCCGGTGAACGGTATTGAAATTCAAGCGCCCAAGAAGATAACTGGAACTAATAGCACCATTCACCAGCCTAAAGACAAAACATATATCAGCACAAAGCCTCCTGCTTTTCAGTGAAATTAAATTTAACTGTGACATAGTCTCACTATAGTTAGTGTGACCTGACAATAAAGGGATACTTAAGCGAAATGCACAAGCTCGCAGAAATCTTCTCTGTATCGCTTCAATCTCATTATTATAGACAGTGTACCGAGGGGACCACACCTGACTAGCATATTCAAGCGAAGAACGCACAAATGCGCAAAATAATTTTTTTAACAATTCACAAGAGAACTCCCTGCCAAATCTGACAATAAAACCTAAGCTCCGACCCGCCTTCCGAACAATTAAATTTATATGACTATTAAAAAGTAATTTGCAGTCCAACACTACACCCGGATCCGTAACTTCGGTGACACGCTTCAGCGCCTCAGCATTTATGAAATGATCAGAGCTAATAGGGTCTCTTATTTTAGCAAATGTAATACAGCAACACTTTTTAATGTTCAACTCCAGTCCATTCAAAGTAGACCACACAAACACATTATTGATATCGGACTGCAATAAATCACAATCTCTCACACAGTTTCCCTAAATATTTTCAGATCATCGGCAAACATTAGGTAATTCGATTTTTTTTTTGTAAAAAGAGAAATGTCATTAACAAACAGCAGGAATAACAATGGCCCGCAATGGGAGACCTGAGGAACCCCCGAGGTAACAGCAATTTCCCTCGAAAAAAAATATTAATTTTAACACACTGAACACGCTCCCTTAGGAAGCTACCAAACCATCTACAAATGCTAGTACCAAAACCCTATGCACCTATCTTAGCCAACAGCAAAGAGTGGTCCACCCTGTCGAATGCCTTTGTGAAATCAGTGTATACACTGTGGCCTGAAGTCTTTTCCCAAAGGCATCCAGCAGATGATCCTGGAATGTCATCAAATTCGTCACTGTTGAGCGGCCCACCAAAAAACCGTGCTGTTCCTCAATTAAACCCCTATACTCCCATGCCAGAAATTCAGTAACAAGTGAGCCAAGCAGCTTTGGCATTGCAGACTGTATGCAAAGCCCCCTATAATTAGCTATACTGCTACGATCACCAGACTTAAAAATTGGAGTGATAAATGAATTTTTCCAAAAACTTGGAAAAGTTCCAGTTCTTAAGGAGTTATTAAATAGCAACCCGAGGGGCTTGCTAAGTGATAAAATACAGGCCTTCAGGAGAAATGACGGAACTCCATCAGGACCACTGGTTAATCTTGACTTGAGTGACAGAATACCATTAAATACCGTCTCGAGACTAAGAGACATTTCTCTGATATTAGAGTAACCACCGATACTAGAGTAATATTCTGGGATAGCCAAAGGGGTATGTGCATACACAGACGAAAAATAATCAGCAAATAAACCAACAACCTTCCCACCACAATTGCCATTCCTATTTTCTAAAAACATAGTGGCGGGATAGCCGTCAAACTGCTTAGAGTCACTAACATGCCTCCAAAACAAAGATGGATCAACATTTATTCTCTGTTCCATATTTACAATGTAATCATGAAAGCACACTTCCCTTAACCTACCACATCTAGATCTTAAATTGGAAAATAACAAGTAATCATCCTGTGATTTTGTCATCATATACTTTTTATGGGCAATCTTTTTTTGGAAAACCACAGCCTGAAGTTCCCTGTAAAACCACACCGGAAAACCAGAGCTTTTAAAGCGTTTTATTGGCATACCTATACAGATTGATAAAGTCATAGAATATAAAGTAAAAATTCTCAGTTGCTAAATCAATGTCATTAGACTCCAATGTGGCCTCCCAGTCAATAACGGTCAGGAGCTCAGAATTACAGTTTCTAAAGTCATAATAATAAACATCAAACTCCAAAGCAGCCTGGAACTGGTTAACTGGCACAACAACATTATATGCTGCATGATGAGCCGTACAGGCAGGAGAAGATCAGCAGCAGCTTCAACTCTCACAACCACTCGCTCCGAGAACACCAAGTCAAGGAACACACCATTGGAGTTAGGTATGCCATTGATCTGCACGAGGCTGAGGAGAGCAAACACATTGCATAGCGCATTAGCATGGCTCACCCGAGGACCCTAAACTCCGACATTACCATCAAGTATGCACCAGGTTGCCTCAGGCAAGTTATAGTCCCCCATCAGGATTAACTGAGCATCACCATTTTCCTCAGCCAAAGCAACTGCACTCTCTGCATGGTTTAGATATTTTTCCAAGGGTGAAAGAGGGAGCAGATAAACTGCACCGAAAATAATCCTTGACAAACCGCACACGACCATAACAAATACCTGTTCAACATCGTTATAAGGCCCCTTCAAACACATAGATCTGAGGTTTTTACTTACTGCAATCAAGACACCTTCGCCAATAGATTTTGAGCTGTTAAAGTTGCAGCGGTCAGTTCGAAAAATGTTATAGCCAGAAAGCAATAGCTCAGTATCACAAATGTCACTGTGGAGCCATGAACTAACTGCACTTCTGGAAAATTCATTAAATTTTTATTTCATTCCCCCAACAATTTGGAAAAAACAATTCAGTGGGTTAGGTTTTTTTGCTTGCTTATCACCGAGCCTAACAATTTTGATATCAGTTGGCTCGGCAGTTTCAAGGGTGCGAAAGATATCCCCTAGGCATTTTGCTTATCATGTTGGATTCTGACATGTAAATCATTAGAGCAGCTTTCATCCATGTTGTGGATAATAATATTTCTTGACCTTAACTTTCTATCCTCAATCTCAGAGGAAATGTCAACATGTACACCACCCTCCGATCCATCCACACGTGTCGGAATTTGGGAGCTCTGGACATTTTTGTCACCGCCCAGGATCTCAGAGCGCAACTCTGCAATCTCATTTTTCAATTAATTGATTTCGCCATTCTGAGTTTTTTTTATTTCCTGAAGAATTTCCTGCATTTGGGCCCTCTGATCAACAAGAAGGCCCAAAATGTGGGACACTACAACGATTAACATTAGTTTTGTTTAAAAGTCCATATATCCTATTTTTAACCTTGCTTTCATCGATCGAAGGCATCGCATCTCCGGTTATTAGGTCGGTTTTTTCACTATCTGCACATCGAGGTCTTAACGACTTACTGTTGGCAACACTGGCTGCCGGAGCCGGCTGAGATAATGCAGATGTCCGTTCAGGGGCAGTGGACCGATTTTCAACTCCCATCGATTGCCGCCTAACCTCACTTTGTTTACAAATCTTGCAAGACCATTCGTGTGACTTACATTTTTTTACTTGAGCAGTAATTTTGTTGAATTCGTATTCAGAAATTCCCGCACAACTCTTATGCAACCATGAGCAACACAAAGAGCATTCAATTGACGTTTGATTACGCTTTACACTACCACCACAAGCAAAACACGCATACACATCCGTCATCTTGTTATATTCTATATTATATTGTTGTAAGGGCCTTTGCCTTACCTCCTTATTAACAACAGAACCATACACAACAGTTGTAATTATTAGTTTTTAAACCGGAAAAATCCGCCTCGATAATCTAAAATCACAAACAAAAACAAACCAACCACCCACTGACAGGCACAGGATTTAATTTTAATTAGGAATAAGCATCTGATGACCTGACACGACACTTGGCCCTTCAAGAAAGGGAAGAGATGAGCTGAGGAAGTTGACAATAAAACGTTGCCAAGTTTCAAATAGGCACCTACCCCTAATACTATGAAACAAAGTATTGTAGTATCTACCTATTCTTCATTTTGATTGTTGGGTCTTAAATTGTATAATACACCATAAAACAATTGAATCATTTATTTATCAATAATTTCTGGCTTGTTTTTTTATATTTTAAAAAAAGAAAGATTTAAACAAAAAGTTCTTGTTCAAAAAAAAGGCAACATGCAAGCTACTGCTAAAAATAATACCCATACAAGCACAAATTTGCGCCTCATATCGTCGCTGATCTGGCAAAGTGGCGTAAACGCCAAAATTTCAAATTTATGTTAGGAGCACCAAAAGATTCCCATTAATCAATGATCTGGCATGGCGTATCTCCATTCATTATAGTTTCTCAATAATGGCCCACGTTCAGTGGGCGTAAGCGTCATCAAAGTAAAAACGAAATCTACCAAAGAGGCGTAAATCCATATTATTGATATACGCCCGTCTGCTTGATCTTCTGTTAGTTGTTGCAATGTGAGATACGCCCTAGCGTAAAAAACAGATTTTTTACACTTGAAAGAAAATGTACTATCTTTACCAAAACGATAATATTAACCAAACACATTGTAGTTACCATACATACTTCCTTCCTTCCATCATCGTAAGAAGGATCAATGCACATTGGCTTAACGTACAGGCAAGCTGATGGAAACACAAAGTTAGAACTCGAAGACGCTTATAATAGTCATATGGATGAAAAGATCTCTGTTCGAGGGAAAAAGAAAGAAGCAAGGGAAACATCAAAGTTAAATCCTACCGTTGTATTTGCTGCTGTATTTGACCAACAACAGGTTATACAGCTCCCAATAAGTAAAAAAGAGCCCTATTTTACCATAGCCCTCTACATTCAACTTCACTATTTACAATATCGGAAATAAAGAATGCTACTGTTACTTTTGGCACGAAACTATTAGTAAGCGAGGGGCTAGCGAAATATCAACATGAGTAGCAAGATATCTAAACGAATTAGAAACTCGGGGATCAAGGAAGTTAGATTATTTGTAGATGCTTGTATAGCGGCCAAAACCGCAACAGGATTGTTGTAACCATGATGCTTTACGTGATTACTAATGCAAAGAACATGGTCAGAGCGAGGGCGATGTCACCCATTAACCCACAGCTCAATTTCAAATGCGATATATTTAGCTGGCGATATTTTTATTCCTGCTATTCTCAAACTAGCCAGAAAAGCGATGCCTTATAATGTAACCACAATGATGATTTCTACGATTACAAGACAGTAGCTGAAAAAATTCGCATTGGTTTAATAAGAAAATTTGGGGAAGATGTTGACCGGACAGAAGTTAAAGAAGTGATGGTCACCAAACATCAAAATACGAAAGTTTTGGTAAAAAATTACACCTTAACGAAAATTACAGTACACACTCTTTAAGAAGAAATGCTCTGGAAGTCATGAACCAGCCGTTATCGAAACTTAATATCGGTTCTATCAAATCGAACGCAAAAAAACTACAATGACCTCGTTCAACTTTGTGGATGACGTACAACACCAGTGATACGTGATGAACTTTTCCAAACATTTTTCAGGGATCTTCCTCACTATGGTAATTAGAGCTAATATTGTTTAAGTTCAACTAATTTATTCTTTTCCTTCAGAATAGGATGTTAAGTTATTTTCTGTTTTGCCTAGTGTTTGAGTTTTTCAGTTATTTTTCATATTTTTATTTTTAATATTATAATTACATAATTTTAAGTTGTTTCTATTACCCCATTCTTTTGGAATAAGTGTGTGCATTTTCAATATAAACACTAAGTTCATTAGAAAATCGAGCTGCTTTTATTTGCTTGAAACAGAAAAGGTTGATCGCTACCCATTTTAATTTTTGCATATTTCCATCTGGACGTATCTAACATGCCGTCGCAATAGGAATTTAACAAAAAGACGTATCTCCATTTGGTGCCTCTTTTACAACATGAGGATGAAGCTGTCCAAACTTTAATAATATAGTTTCTCTCTATACCCGTCAGTGTACCTACTTTAATATTATTAATTTTAATTATATATATGAGAAAATGCTAGCTAATTATTGTTAGAAATAACGAACCATATTAGAAGTTAATTTTATTTAAATCGTTCTCCTGTAAAACTGGGTAAATGTCGCTTGCGCCACTATGCCAGATCAGCGACGATATGACTACTAAAGTTCGCTGATTTAAAGCCCCGTCTTGTGCAACTGAATGGGTGAGAAAATACCGGCAATGCATGACGCGTATGAAGCAAAAATTTCTCGACTTACTACAGCTATGTTATGCGGCCGGGCAACGACTTGAGTGTTTAAACGATAATATTTGAAACTTTTATTGTATTTTTATACTTTTATGATTGGAAATTACTCAAACAACGTTTTATATTAATAATATTTATATAAACATTATACTTGAAAATTTCAGATTATATTGTAATTTTTACATGTGAGGCCCAACCAACCTCAGTTGCTTTATACAACGAGCCGCCACTGATGTATCAGCGACATAGTGAATTGTTTACCACCATAACTATTTTTTATCATAGCTTTACAAAAAGGGGCGCTGATGATGCAGAGGAATCTTAGTTTATTCAATGATGTTTTTTTTAATTCTATACAGCACACATTTTTGACTATATCCTTGACGGGTTATTCACAAAACCATAAATAAGATATTCGACCAGTCGTTCAATCATGGTATATTCATAATATTAATATAAATAAAGCACTCAGATAAGCTTTATCAAAATTATGTATTTTTCTCTTGTCCGAAGTTAAGTGGCGTAGATACAGGGTGATCCCCTATAATGTCGCCCCCCTTTAACTTTTTTATTTTAAGTGTCTCAAAAAAATATAAAGTATGGTTATGTAGGTACTGAAAAATACTTTTTTTCTGCGTATAAAAAATATTGCAAAAATGATAGTATACAGGGAAAGACAAAAAGTTTTTTTTCAATGGAACAACACCCTATATATGAATTTATTTTTCGATTCCTCGTAAAATTCTAAGCATATTTTATGTATGATGTTATACCTCTAGAGTTAATAGTTTCACAGCTATAAACAGTTGAAAATCGGTACTTTGACTATTTTTCACCTTGGTAGCAAGAAGATCATTAGAGATGGAGTAAAATGAATTTCACATTCTTTCTTAACTTTCCAAGAGCTACCTCATGGTACTAACTGATGGTACCTATCGAGGTACCAGATTTGGTACCCATGGTACCGCCTGCCAATTAGTACCGTCAGATAGCTCTTGAAAGGTCAAGATAGGAATGTGAAATTCATTTTACTCCATCTCTAATGATCTTGCTACCAAGGTGAAATGTAGTCAAAGCACCGATTTTCAACTGTTTATAGCTGTAAAACTACTAACTCTAGAGGTATAACATCATACATAAAATATGCTTAGAATTTTACGAGGAATCGAAAAATAAATTCATATATAGGGTGTTCCATTGAAAAATATTAACTTTTTGTTTTTCCCTGTACACTATCATTTTTGCAATATTGTTTATACGCAGAAAAAATAGTATATTATTTTATATGGAGGAAAAGCAATACTTTTCATGGCGCGCTCGTGTTTAACAGTCGAACGGAGTGAGGCTGGTAATAGAGAGCAAGCCATGAAAAGTAACTTTTCCTCCAAATAAAATATGCTGTTTTTTCTTCAAATGTCGACAAATTAATGCAAAAATTCTCTTTTTAATAGTAATAATGATTATTATTAAAGATAAGTGGGTTCGCAAGGCGGCTTAGACCGGTGCGGTGTCGGTGAATAGGCTCAGGTTGTTGCTATGGTAATGTAACATAAAGCTGTCAGTGGACACTGTCAACAATAATTATATTTTTAAAATTGCGTTTTCGATTGCGTTTTAATTCCGTATTGATAAGCAGTTATTGAGTAAGTTCGATTAAATAATAACCAATTTGTTCCTAAATTGGTGATTTTTAGAAATACAGTCACACATTGAGTGATAAATACAAATTTTAGTTTAATAACTCTTGAGTTGTTGACGCTTATTTTGATGTTTGCTTGTATTGCATCTATGTTGATATGATAACACTTTTACCTCCGCCGGAAAAGTGAAAAGTAAAGCTCCGGCGGAGGAAAAACGAAACTTCACTGCCGCCTACACAGTCGAGTAATGACGGATTTACTGACGTTTGAAGAAAAAAGTATTTTTCAGTACCTACATAACCATACTTTTATTTTTTTGAGATACTTAAAATAAAAAAGTTAACGGGGGCGACATTATAGGGGATCACCCTGTACCTACTGCTGCAGACCCATTTATAAAATTGAAAAGTACAGCATGTGTTGTTCCGAAGTCTGCAGAAGTAGTGCTGATTTTCACATTCATTTATGCCAATATGCCCCTACTCTCCAACTTTGTCACCACCATGAGCTGGGTTATTCAATTTTATTGTCTATAATCGGATTTATACCAATCATGCTAAACAAATAAAGTTAGTTTCTTGGTTACTTGAAGAAATGACTCTTTGGATGTTATGAAGTTTTGACAATAAACTTCCTGATTTTTGTTCCTGGAATTCGAGTTGGCAGGTTTGTCAATTGAAGTTAGCTCACGCTTCGGGGGCATGTTTAAACTCCTGCTTATTTATGCACTATATGTTTTCTACAATAAGAAGTTTTACGGACACGGTTGTGCAATAATCCTAAAGTCGAATGACCCGATTTGTTAAATTCACTGAACTGAAAACTATTTATAGTTCGGGCGTTAAACTTAGCTGTAATTTTTATGAGTTTTGTTCAATATTTCATTCGATGTTATTTTTACAGACAGACCCTTTGAAGATTTGCCGCATTGCCGAACTTCCTAACATTAGGTGAACTTAATTTAGTTTATTTATGCTTATTTATTATTAGATTCATATCTGAGTATCCATGACTATTACTGGAGAAATCATGTGAGGTATACCGATTGTCCCAACACATAATACTCTGCATATTACGTTATTCTTATACAGAGTGTTTCATAAGGTAAATAATCAAAATTTGGAGGTAATTTCTTGGCAAATTTTAAGATAAGTATTTTTTCTAAATATGTGTCACTATCGGCTTAGTTGTCCAAATAAGTTCTATTTATGTATACCAGTATTTTTTTGTATAGAAGCATTCTTTTTATAGATAACCACTGTTTTTATCGGGCCTGATAATGTTCTGTTAATTATCAGTTACACAAAAGTTATCTCTTGTGATATGATGAACAATTGACGAGAAACATATTAAAATAATAATAATATTTCATTGTTCTTCTGGTTAAAACGTTCATCAAATCCAAAAAAACTTAAGGGACATGTGACATCTGGTAGACGACGGTGACGTAGCATATGATTATAGAATTATTTTGTTTATCTTAAAATTAGTCCAATTTAAATGGTTTAGAGCAAAATTAGAAATTACCTTTAGGCCGGATTTGATATAATTCATATGGGCTGTGTCCTTAACACACTTTCTTTTTGTAATGATGATATTACATTTTGGGCAATAGCATTAACTCACGTTTCCTCCGTGCTGCGTTGAATGTTTGCAAAATATTGTTGTGGTAATGCGATCTTCCCGTAATACACTAAATAATATATTTATTCTATTCTTATTGACGGGAGAAAATACTAGCTCAATGTGATAAGCAGGCTTGATACTATCAATGAATGTTGGAATATATAATATAGCCTGCTCATTTCAATCTAACTATTTGAAGGAATATTAAGTGGCCTATACAGTGAATCATCTTACGGATAATATTTGCTTGTATTCTTCACTGATATTGATATATTCGAGTATCAAATACTTTTTATTTAGGATATTTCGAAATAAAAAACAATCAGGGCAGTTAAAGACATACATATCAGCTAACTATAGCTGAGTGGACAAAAATCAGACAGACAAAAATACGTTAGATAACGGCTATCAACTTTTACATCTGACTGGCCGCAAGGCTTACGCCATTCCCACAGCATTTTATATACATTTTAAAAGTACATATAACTATTTATTGTAGGCCTTTTTAATTTTTGTAGTATCCAATTATATTATTTTAATACGTTGAAGAATTGTATGAGAAGTTACACAGCTGCTGTAACTTTAAAATTACCAGGCATAATCCTAACTTTCATTTGCATCGATTTCTTGTCTTTCTTGTAGGGAGCTATTTTGTCAAAAACCCATCGTTTTTTAATATGATATTTGAAACATAGTTTTTAAACATTGAATTTTAAATCATGGTCATTCAAATTCCAAATCGTGAGATGCGTTTATAATTAATTCAAATGTATGAATGAAATAAAATATATTACATATTTTTCTGAAAACGTTTACATATCTTTAACACCTATCCGTCTACAATTTTATGTTAATAATTTTTAAGTTTGCTTGCTATAAATATTGTTTACTTTGTTACGATAAAAATTGAATTTTCTGCATAATTTTGATAATTGAACGGTAAGTGAAATGTGCTAGAATAGCGTCAATTGCCCAAATTTGAATTTCACTGGAAGATCGCATTGTCATAAAAAATATTTGGAACTGCTGAAAGTATGTAGTTATGGTTACTCACAACGTATTTGGTGGGCTTACCCAAAAGAGTAGTCCTGGCACGTTTTTATGATAAATATCTTTAATATTTAATTTTGTATATAAATGACTGAATATTTATTTTTATGGGTGTTAATTTTGCCAGGTTTAGCTCTTAACTGTGATAATAAAAATACTTTTTATGATAGGGTTAGTTTACATTAACATTATATTTCCTTGTGCGAAAAAAAAACAATATATATACATTTAAATACACATTGAATTAAATGCCCTTTATACATCGTTTAATGAGTATCTGCTGTGAATTAGCAGTAGCATATAGATCTTTGGTTATGTACTGTAGAATCAATTTGGTGTTGCAATCGATTAGTTAAAAACACATTTTTCATGGACTTTTTAATAACGCAAATATAATATTAACAAATGTCAATATTAGGAAAGTTGGCCTAAGTATCTGGGGAAGAAATATCCTAATTCGCGATTACATTTTGAATATTTTGTATGTAACTTGAAAAAACTGTTCATAGAGTGTCAACACCAGTTCGAATGTAATTCAAATCGCATATATGTCTTTTATTTTTATTCAAAAGTTCGTCAGAGTTTGGAAGAATTTGTTCTACAGTTGCCCCTGGTTTAACCTAAGATCTCTATGAATTAAGGGTGAAAGGGGGAATATAAGCAAGTAACGTTGATGATAAGTGGCAAGGTATATCAGAACTTATTAGAGTGGAATTATATTACTTCATCATAATAAGACCAAATGAAATATTTCTGAACGACATGTAAACCATTTTGCCTTTCTCTTGTTGGCTAATCTTCTGTGGTTGCGTCAACAGTTTCTTTGGTTCAGTTTATGCGATAATAAATAATTCAATAAGAATAAAATCTAAATGAACAAACTCTTGTTTTGAAAAGATCATATCGCAAAGTAAAAATACAAATAGAAAGTATCTAAAACTAAATAAAAAATGTATAGGAAATTATAAAGGGATATATTCATCCATACTGTCTTTTAGGATTTTCCAAAATCTATTAATTTGAGTAAAAGATCATAACCGATGGCCATGGAAATTCGTCTATTTGGGCTCCTATTTTACAGTTATTTTGCTTTATTTGGACCATTCTACTTAAGAAACTTTTTAAGTCGAATTCATAGAAAAAAAAATAATAATAGAAATAGAAGTTTTACTTCGATCTCAAATAAAAAATCATTATGTTCCGTGTCAGAAGTTCTAGAGGCAGGGTCATCTTCAAATTGTTGTTCTCTATGATTATTAAATTTTATTTACGTTTTATTTTTACCATCCTGGAATCATTCTTCTCTGAGGGGTGTAAATATGTCTACTTGTCTTGAATTAAACTGTCTTTGTATAATAAAAACTGCTGTGTGTAATTTATCACAGAGTTTTTTTTTCTGAATAAATAGTTGAAAAACCAAGACTGAAAAAACTTTGTAGTTGATGTGGTGAAAGAAGGAGAGATACAACTTAATATTTAGATAAGTGGGTACTGCATGACAATTTGATTTTTGTAGAAAAAAATAAAGCGCTCAAAAAAAAACTTGAATAACTTAAGGATAACGGGGGGTATTTGTGATTTTTTGGCAAGTTATTCAAACCAAGCCTGATTTTGGCTGACCGCTGTATGTACAGAGTCGTCTATTCCCTCTTTCTCCTTTATAAAATTTTTTGAAATGTGTTGTTAATACATTATTTTTATTCTCCCTTAATATATTTTTATTAAATGTATTCTGCCTTTTAATTTTCAAGACAGTTATGTGCGCGATAAGAAATACAAACGTAATGCTATATAGATTTATTATAACACAATATATTAACTATCTGCCAACATAAATATATGACTACGCTTAGAATTAATGAATTAAATATCAAATATTGATAAAAAGATGAGACAATGTGTCATTAATTTTTTACTCTCATCAAGTAAAGTTCAATCATATATACAAAATTCCCTTCCATTAACATTTTAAATTATAGTACGGTATGGCCTATACTTCCGGATATAATTACCGAAAATAGTTGCTGGATGAAACGTCGGACGAAAAGTCCTGCAATCTATCGCTTAATTGGAAATATATATCAAACATATTTTATAAATTAATATGTATCTATCGTTATACAGAGACTTATTCATTTTGAAAATTTGATGGCATATTTCGCTTAATTAGTTATAGCGGTTGACCGGTAATACTGGGTCGCCGTGCTGGTCATACTTTTTTCTCATTCTACTATGCTAATAAATTTATTACATTAAATTATGCAAATTAATATAAATGTGAAATATAATTTAAACAGTGATCGAGCGAGATGAAATGAGAATTATACATATATTTAGAAGGTTTCATGTTCTATATGTGTATATTTAGATAAGTTTTAGGAGTGCATACATTTGTCCGTGATAGGATATATGCCATATTCTAAACTTAACCCCAACTATATTTATTATTTTGTTTTCTGTTCTACTTAAAATTTTGATATTTGTATGAAATTATATTACATTATATACACTATTAACTACCCTCGTGCCGTATTTTTTAAGTCGAGACCATTTCATCGAAATGTATCTTTAATGGCCAGTCAGTATAATGAAACAATTACCCAGAAGCCAAAGTTGCCATGCCCTACTGCAACTAATGAATATAGGAATTTGAGGAAAATTCAAGTTTGTACCAATCTAGTATCAGCCAAGAGTTAAATACGAAGGAGGTTTTGTAAGGAAAATTTGAAATTACAGCTAAAGCTGCTTGTTAATAAAGCTTGAACCATTAGGTTCAAGCTTTATTAACCAGAGATTGTCAACGTCCTATGATTTCATGAAAAGAATCAGTAATAATAAGTTGATGCTGTTTACTGATTAAGCTTCCCATTACTTCAAATGAACTGTTAACCATCAAAATAAAAACACAATTATTTTATGTGGATACTAGAGCTTCAGGCTCAACACCTTGACAAAGCAGACGTATATGCTTCAAATACTCGTTACTTCGAAACGATGTAATGCTCGAAGGCTCTATCCAGATCCTATCCATTTTGGCCCGAATTTTATATGCGACAATTCAATATATAGTCACGCAATTCGGCTCACAAAGTAATTTGACGTTCAGATCAGTAGCGCAGCGGATGGTAGCTTTGCTATCAATCAGTCTCACTGCTTAGCAAATGTTTAACTGCAGTAGAAACCGTTTGGACTTATGACAAATGGCTTCAAGATTCGGTAAAATGTTTGTACCTCTCTTGATAAAATGAATTCTTAAAGACAAGTAACTTCTTAGAACAGAATTGCGGCTGGACAAAGGAAGGACCGAGTAGTTCTTCCGATATGACAGGTCGACTAACCTATTCTAAGCTTATCGGTAGAATTATTTCTGGGAAACCTATTTAAAACCTAAGTCCAGGCAATCGACCAGGAAATTGGCTGAGTGAAGGTAGGAACAAGTAAGCTGAGCCCAATCTGCCATTTTGGATATAATGGGTTCTGGTGGATCATCTACTTAGAACCTGCATCTATGCAATCCAGCGAAAATACTGTTAGGCTAAATTACTCTCAGACTAGTCTCCTCTACTTATAATCTACTCGTACAGAAACCGAATTTCCGTTAGACTAAGAAAGGACTAAGCAATTTTCTTTAGTGCGAAGGTTACAGAAAATTGCTCTTAGGCTACCCACAACCGGTTTTTACCCTCTGGAACGCCGATACTTGCTGACTGTTGCTGATAGCTCTGCTATCAGCAACAGTCATTGTAATTTCTTCATAGATGAAACTACTGTCCATATAATTCCCAATGAGATGGTCACATGAACATAATACATATAAAGTTTACCAGCGGTCTTAAGAACTTGTGGTCAAGGTTATCTTCAGGGTTATGCTACCAGACTTATTAGAAAAGTTCTTAGTCGAGTCATACCTGAGGTTTGCTATTAGCTTTAGAGCATATGGTTTTAGGGGGGAAATACTGAGTTCTTTCAGCTTATATTTGTTGGGTACGCCAAGCCACCGAAGTAGCGCAACTCTATCAGGAAGTGAAAAAGTTGATAAGGATCGTAAAGAAAAATGAAGTCGTAATTATACTAGGAGACTTTAACGCAAAAGTTGGAAAACGCAGTGATACAGACATTGTGGGGGAGTTCGGACTAGGTGAACGAAACGCAATAGGTGATGTCCTGGTGCAGTTCTGCCAGGGAGAGAATATGACCATAGCTAATACTTGGTTTAAACTACCCCCATGGAGATTATACACTTGGCAATCGCTCCAACACACCAAGGACCATATCATAAAGAACCAGATTGCCAATGTGCTCGTTAGAAAAAGGTATAGGAATGGATTGCAGGACGTAAAGATTTATCCCGGTGCAGATATTGGCTCCGATCATAACCCAGTGATAGCAAGGTTGAGAGAGAGATTGAAGAAAATCCGCCAACCCACAAAAAAGAAACTTGACATAGCAAATCTAAGAAATAACGAAGTAAGAGACAAAGTCAGAACAAGAATAAATGTCGAGATACCAAAGCTATGAAATATAATGGAACCAAACAACATAGAAACTTGCTGGAATCAATTCAGGGAAACCATCCGTCAGCAGTGGAAATGATCGGCCAAGGGAACAACAGGGGAAAGAAAAAGTGGATGACAGACGAGATACTGCAACTGATGGAAGAAAGAAGAACACAAAACCGGAATGAAGCTGAATACAAGCAATTGCAAGGACGAATAAGAAGGGAAATCCGGAGGGCAAAGGAGGACTGGATGAGGAACAAATGTGAAGAATAGAGGAACTGGAAAGGAAGTACGACCATTTTAACGGCCACAAAGTCGTAAGAGAAGCAACGGGACGAGTAAAAACACAAACTCTCACAAGGCTTATGAGGGATAACGATGAACTTATCACGGACCCGCAAGAAATACTCGAACAGTGAAAGAATTACACAGAAAAAGTCTTCAAATAACGGCCCAAGAATATTTCACGAACAATATGAGGGACACAGGTCGCCTGAAATACTTAGGTCTGAAGCGGTAAAAGCAATTAAGTTATGCAAAACGGGCAGAGCACCGGGTCCAGATGAATTGTATATGGAGATCATTAAGCTGTTTGATGAAGAAAGCATTGACATACTCGTAAGAATTTTTAATGCAATACAATGATAAGTTTGACGAGTCAGGTCCTTAAACTCTTTCTGAAAATCATACACAAAAGAATCTATAATGTGTGAAAGAGATATCAGCAGCTGTCAGTTTGGGTTTCGAGAGGGGTTCGATACTCGAGAAGCACTTTTCAGTATCATAGTTCTACTTCAAAAATGCAGAGACCAACGGAAAGACATATACATCTGCTTTATCGACTATAATAAAGCATTTGATTGTGTCAACCACACGGAATTAATAAAGTTCCTCCAGGACAAGGGAATCGATGATAACGATATGAGCTTTATTACCAAGCTATACAAAAATCAAACTGCGTCGGTGAGAGTTACAAACAGCAATACTGAAAGCTTCTCTATTGAACGATACGGCAAGGGTGCGTGCTTTCTCCACTTCTCTTTAATTTATGCTCCGAGAATATCTTCGAACGTGCAGTGCAGGATGCAAGCGATGGTATCAAGATTAATGGTCACGTTGTGAATAATTTACGATATGCAGATGATACCGCAATAATTGCCGACAGCCCTGAAGCTCTAAAACGCTTAATGAACAAAATCACAATTGAAGGAAACCAACTAAGGCTAAAAATTAACATAACTAAAACCAAGGTGAACCAAGGTGATATTAAGTTTACCAGCCGTTTACCGCTTATTGGTCATAAGCAGAACACCGGTGCAGTCAAATATAATAATATATGGTAAACAAATACAACAGGTCGATAAATTTAAATATCTTTGAGCTAGATAACAGCAGACCTGGAACCAGACGTGGAAATACGCAGCCGAATAGAGCAGGCCAGAACAACGTTTCTTAACATGAAGAACCTATTAAGCAATCAGCAATCAAAGTCTTAATCTGGAACTGCGCTATCGTTTTGTTAAATGTTATGTCCACTCGGTGTTGCTATATGGCGTGGAAACATGGACACTGAAGGCCGCCATGCTGAACAGATTAGAAGCATTTGAGATATGGGTCTTCAGAAGAATGCTACGAATTTCATGGACAGAACACGCAATGCGGAAGTTTTGAGGCGCATGAGGGAAAGAGAAAGGGGAAAGAGAAATGCTGCAAATCGTCATCTCGGACACATTTTTCGTAATACCAAGTATCAGTTCTTGCAATTGATTATGCAGGGAAAGACCGTGGGAAAACGTGGTATATGTCGCAAGAAACACGCATGGCTCAAGAATGTTAGCGATTGGACTGGTTTGGACGCTCAAGCATTGTTTAGAGTAGCCCAAGATCGAACTCAGTTTGCCCATATTATCGCCAAACTTCAATGATGGAGACGGCACCGTAAGAAGAAGATTTGTAATTCCAGAACACAATTTCAGGAGATCTATGGCGACAACATGACTGCTACAAACAACAGCGAACTGCGCTCAGCTATCAACAACAGTCATTGTAAATTCTTCACAGATCACACCACTGTTCGTATAATTCCCAGTGAGATGGTCCACAGAAACAAAATTCATATTAAGTTTACCAGCCGTATTAAGAACTTGTGATCAAGGTCATCTTCAGGTTGTTGGCTATCAAGGTCATTAGAAGAGTTCTTAGTTGAATCATATCTGAGGGATGCTATTTGCTTTAGGGCATATGTTTTAGTAGAACTAAGAAATAAAATAGAAATGTAGGGTTTCCATTAAACGTCAGTTAGAGGCTATATTAGAAAATCATAATTTTGTCGCTAATGAAACTTTGATCCAGAACATTGTTCAATATAATCACAAAAAGGGGTATATTTTGTGAATATAATATTCTATAGATATGAGAGGAAGCGAATTTTTAGTAGGTACACATGGTATAAAGAGTAAAGAGGGAAGTATTAAAAGAACAATAAGGTATGCAAATAATGTTAAAATTAATCTTAACATTTACCATCTGTTAAAGTCAGAATGATTTCAATCACGAGGCTAAATTAGAAAAAAAGACAATTACAATACATTCTAAAATTAATACTCCAATAATATAACCAAACATATATAATTTCTGAAAAATATTGAAAGCCACAAATTAACGACTTCATGTTAAATACACTTAATTTAACTTAAAAATACTTTGAAAAGGTTATACACGAAAAGACTGACAATAAATTGCATGTAATTGGTAGTGAAAATAATATTAAAATCCAGCACTATTGACAGTAAGGTTACTAAATAGACCCCTGACAACCGGCCTAATACAATATACACTATGATTTTTTATATTCATGCTTTTAAATATGATTTTAGATAAAATTATGAAAAGCACAAGCCGCCAGCGTTTTAATTTAATTTAACAGGCAGGCAATGAATAATGAATATGAAGAATTTTGCAAAGCATGGGTGTATTTAGTGACCTTAATTGGCAACTAATATCAACACTATGAAAAAATCTAACGGGCGTTTTGGATTACATCGCATAAGTTCGCTAGTCCTTTCAAATCCGTGTGAGTTTTTGGCCCCTTTTATCCTAGAATTATTTTAATATGGCTTCGTTAAATTAGTTTTTTTCTCTTGACGTTTCGGTAACTAATCATCAGCCTCTGTCTTCAAAAGTCTTAAAATATGTAGAACTCCAGACCGAAGAATGCATGCCCAGAAACTAATTATTGTCTCTAAAAACTTGGCTTTAGACTCTATATTTTTGCCTGAGATTTGTACTAAAAAGTAAATTAATAATTGTCCATATTTATGTACAAAAAGAACATTACTGTCGTAGTACCACTAAAATTAAATATATTTAACAGCTGATGCCTTTCTAGTATTTTTACAATAACAATCATATACTTTAAGATTAGTAAAAAAGTGTTAACAGTTCAACATTTATTTCTTGTCTTATTATTATGCGGTTAATAAACAGGTAAATCACAGCCATAATATCAATATGATGGCTAGAGTTTAGCTAAATTTATGACAGTTGGGAGCACGGTGTACATTGTTGATAGGTGTGCATTTATCGAAAATAAAGTCGCCAAGCGTCCAAATAGCGACAGTGCAAGTGGTTTGATGGAATTTGGTGGCATAATGCACAAGCGTCTAGGTGATATGGCAGCCCGAGTTCGATTCCCGTCGGTAGCAAGACGTTTTCTAATTTTTTAAGGTTATGTGGGGAGGGGGGGGGGGGGGGACTGCTAGTGGGTTAGAGCTGGGGCGACCCTCCCAGATAAGTTACACCCTTGTTGTACCTCTCAAGATCCCGAGCTCTCTTGAAGGCTCCGACTATCACACACAAATATAAAATGGCTATAAGCCGACAGCAGGCACATACATGTGGTTTCACGGAGACATCCGGTCTCACCCGGCCTGGGACCGGCGTGAATGAGTATTTCTTCTGGCTAAGACTCCCGATTCTTCCTCGGGGAGAAACAACGGTCACTGAACGATAGCCACGGGTTCACCCAGAATGGCTACAATAGAGCCACTATAAAACGCGTGTACATTCGACCGAAGACTGAGCGGAAAAGTGAGATTTAGGTTAAGTGCAATTGTAAATTGTATTTTTTTAAGCTTATGTTTTTTTAAATATCGGTTAGTTTTGTTTGGTTGCGCCCCAGAGCGAAGGGCCATGCGTGTACACCAGTACTCCTTTTCTCGTGTTTAATTTACTTTCTAGTGATTTAACTGATTACTCCACAAACTTTCTAGAATTAAGACCAATATGGTCCAACATATTTACACTGCGTATACTACTTTTAATACTTATTAACGATTAATTATATTTCACAGTCCTAATAGTAAAACTATCGATATATTTTTTCGTCCGTTGGATAAGTAGCTATGAAATATGGCTGTACGTTGCTCTGTTGGTAGTAAGGTCCTCTTCCCATGGTTGAATATGCGGTGGGTGGTAATCGCATAGCACCTTTAAATGGAAACGTTTATTAAAACTTTCAAAAAATTACAAATATGATGGAAAATGAAGTTCCTGATCCTATTACTTTCTGTCACAACGCATGTAAACATTTTGCTGGATAACTAAATATGTAGTGTCAAATTAAAAAAAATCTACATGTTACAAAATGCCTAATGATGTACCACAGTAGCTGTATTAATTTTTATACATAAACTATAAGCACTGTAAGAGCTACAACTTCAACTGATTCATGATGAATCTCTCAGAAAAGTGGTCAAGAATATACTCTTCATGCATTATTTCAATTTTTATTCAACCTGTTGCGATATAGACTGGGTGGGTTAATAACAACGTTTTATTGTGAATATTGTGATTACCTTGGTGTACAGCAGTCATTTTATGAGGTAATGTAGCTGCGTAGCTTGGAGGAATAGCATATAATGCAGTACCCATTGACGCTGAACCTTGTGGTGCCCCTTTCACGCTGCAGGCGCAACTGCTTCCTGATCCTATTACACCTGGAGCTACGATGGACCCAGAAGTTACGGGGCCTCCTCTATATTGAGAGCTAGTCATTCTTAATCTGCAATAATAGTTAAAAAAATTATGGGCCTTCAGGAAGTAGCACTTGAATAGTTTTAAAGTTATTTTCAAGGGGTTTTAAAAAAGGAATAGAAATCTTATCAATCAAAAAAAGTGTGTTTCGGCTTTTCATATTAAGCTATACAACAATAATATTCATCATATTATGTATTAATGAAACGCTCAATTTTTTTTCAAAGGAAGCTGCTACGAATTAATTTATTGATAATACTTGCGTGCGTGGATGTAAATATTCAGCATTGACTATACTGTATTGTTTAAGAACATGTCTTTGATATAATATATCTAAATAGATAAGAGGTAAAAAATAGTATATTATGCAACAAGCATTTAATGATATCTATTAAGAAACGAGTATGAGAATTCGTGTGTGTTAATAGAATAGGTAAACCTCAAAAAAATTTTTAAAAGCTCGTTATCTTAAAAACCGCAAATACTGTTTTTTGCACTTTAAAATGATAATATTTCTGGCGCAAACGTCAACATGACACTATTTCTTAAATAGTAGGTGTTGCCAAGTGTAATTTCTGTTCGGTTCTAAAATATGGTATCTTGTTGGATACAGCCAGCCAACACTTTATAGATATATGGTGATTCAGAAGTACTTTGTGTTTATTTAAATGATAATATTAATTCGTTAGTTTGAGATATGTAAGACGCTCGTTTTTTTACGACCAAAAGTAAAAGAGACACATGCGCCCCTGTTTGGTTCATTTGGATTAGTTAAGCCGTGTTAAACGTGTCTATAAATATATCGTAGACATACATTTCTCTGAGAAAAGCCCAAATAAAAAGCTTAATTAAGCCCATTTCGTTTAAGTTCTTCTGCTGTCAGGTTATAGTTCTACTTGTGAATATATTTTCCTGTTAAAACTTCATTATTTACAAGAAATTGACATTTTCTTCTAAAGGCACTATGGACACTCAGAAATTCGAGGACTATAATTTAAGGTAGATACCATTAACCTTACTCAAAACACAAGAAAATGAGGAAGCTCACTGCCTCTAATTGCTCTTACCTGATAATACAAATTATGATGATGAGGATGGCAATAAAGGCCACTACTCCGCCCACAATTCCAATGATTAACGTATCATCGTTATTCAATGTCGACTGTCCAGTTGAGGCAGTTTTTACCTTCGGTTGGGTTTTCTCGGTTACCGGCATCGACCAAATTATTTCTGGTTCTGTAGTTTTCTTTTGCAGCCTTGTGGTATCAGTTAAAATTGATGTGGTAGACTGTGTAGTGGATTTTTGCATCTTTTTTGGATCGCATGTCAGTTCGTCATCCCCAATTTCCCCAAGAAATTTGCCTACAATATGAATTTTATATAAATTATATAAATTTCAGGCTATTTGAAGTTGTCATGTTAGTGTGTTCTAATATCTGACTTAAGCTTTGTGTGTATAGCGTATACTGTTCTATAGAGATAGCTTTTTCGTTTGGCTTGGCATAATCTGCTTAAATAAATCATGCATTAACGATACTATTATATTACGTAAGTACTTAGGTTTTTGATAAGTGGCTCGAATATTTATATAAAATTATTTTTACGGATTTATCGTTAGTAAAATGTCCTGTGGTAAATTGCTACATTTTCTTACCAGATAGATAGGGCGGCCCTGAACACTTTAACATCATCATATGTGAAGGTAGCCATCTTCTTAGGCCTCTCGAATTGCAATCGCAAATAATGGGATTCGATTGTAATCCAATCAGTTTCAAATCCCCTCTTCTGTCTTCCAAAGTTGTCAGTAGCTGTATACTAAGCGTTGTCAATTGGTTACCGGTTACATCCAAAGTGGTTTTGGAAGATCTTGGAACTGGGAAGAACAGTGCTGGCGGAATAGATGTTAAGGAAGTGTTGATGAAGCGGATTATTATTTCTGGGCCTAAAAAAAATATTACACATATATTTGAAAACAAGGTTGCGTTACAAAATTAATTTTGATTGATATGCAAGTGAGGTTTATTTTAATATAATATATAGGTTGAGTTTCAGACTATAATATTTTATAGTATTTATATGTATGCGTATATTAAAAAAAATGATGCATTTGAGAATTCTGAGTACTTATCCGACAGTTTTTCGCACCTCAGCGAGGCGTTCAACAGTGTGTCGAAATACTCTTATGTGATAGGACAACACCATATAATTGATAGAAATATATCTTTTTAATCGCCAACAAGCTGTCCAGGTGTCCGGTTTGCGGACAAGGTGATATGTGTAAAAGTATCAGCAGCATCTATCAGTGGATTTTAGAGTTACGGATAAGGAAAACTAATATCTTGGAAAATACTTGTTCGATTGATTGAATTGGGACGAAACAGTAGTGACATGATTCGATCGCTATCAAGCTTGAATGCAAAAGAGTTTGTTCATTAAGCCTATATTTCAGTTAAACTTTTAGCGAATCGATAGAGGACACGCCCTCAAGGGCTTACTTACCTTTAATTCCTGATAACGTTCCAGAAGAAACGCTTCTAAGCCTCGATCCTCTGATGCTAAGTTCTTTTAATCTCGGATGCAACATTGATTGCAGCTGATCTTTGCCTATCGCTGCATCTTTGGTTTCGATGTTTACTCTTTCTAAGAGTTGCATGTTTTGTAGAACTCCGTTTAAGTCAAGGTATCCAAGCTTCGGATAGCCGTAAGCGTCTAATTCTAATAGATTTGGGACGGACTTAAAAGCACTCTTTTCAATTTTCGAACATTCTTCTAACGAGTGAATACTGAGATATCTAAAAATGTTGAGCATTTTTTTAACAAAGTTTTCTAATATTGCTCCCTAAGAGAGCTATAATATTAAAAGCTAACTATATTCTATTTTATAAATCCGCACAGCTATCGTTCAGATCAAATGAAATATTCTCCTATTTTTGCCTCAGTTTTAAAATAATCAGTTTATGAGTTTAGTACGAAAGTATCAGTATGAACAGAGTGACACACTCGAACGCCATTTTTATTTATTGAACTGATAAAAGTTTTTGCTTTATCTAGAAAATAAGTTTGGTGTCCAAAAAAGAACAAATTCTAAAACCTTTTTATATGAAATTATTACTTCAGATCTTCTTGAGAAACACAAATACCAACAGGGTAAAACTACTGTGTTCTTAAAATTCTATACATGTTCGCGGTCATGTAACTTACCTTAATTTACATGACTACAAATATGTAATTGAACCCTTCAAAGGTTTCCTAGCGGTAAAACGTTTAAAGAGCACATTTAGACAGATATAGTTAAACATACGACATTAATATTAAGAATTTATATAAGAAAACTGATTATATGTATTATAATTTATGGTATAGCAACTGTATAACCGTCAGTCATTAAAATTTTTAAAAATTTTGTAATACTTTTAATAATTCATAAGAAAGATAATTATAAGAATATTTCTACGCCATAATACAAAGGTACCATCTGCAAAGATAGTAAAATTACCATTTAAATCAATTGACGAAAGGTCCTTACTAAGCACCAAGACTAAGATATATTAGATCATTAGAATGTTTTCTTTTTACTGACTTCTATCTAGTGTTTTAGATCTTGATTTGCCTGTTTCATAAAATACATTAGATTTAGATAGCTTACCTTAATATGTTCAATCCTTTAAAATCATCTTGTGATATTGATTCAATTGAATTACTCGATATATTTAGCATTTTCAAGTTTCGCAAATATTGCCAGATTTTGGAGTATCCGTTTGAGTTGGTAAGTTCATTATGTGAAAGATCCAATTCCTCCAGTAAAGTAGTTCGTTCAAAAACACTGTTTGTAATTCTCGAAATGTTGTTATACGACAAATTTAGATGTTTTAAAAATGGCATTTCTAATCGATTGACTGTTGATATGCCTGTGCCAGCCAAATTTAAACTCCTCACTGTTTTAGGTTCACTTAAAATGATTGTTATTGCTTCTTGAGATAACGGATTGTACGAGAAATCTAAGTTTTTAATATTTACCATAATACCATCTTCTTGGGGAATTTCCTCAATGTCGTTGTGCGATAGATCCACCGCATCCAGGAAGAAATACTGACGTTGTAGTGTTCTAAGAGGCGGAATGCTGAATTTATTTCTTGACAGATTAATATTTTCTAGCATCTGCAGCCTTACCCTTTCAAAAATATTTTCGGGCAAATCAGCAAGATTGTTGTTTTCCAGATTCAAGAGTTCTAATCTAATCAGACCTTCGAACGTTCGTTCACCTAGTCTGTCCAATCTATTGTTGCTTAAATCTAGTATTTGTAGTTGAGTACTATTGTGGAATGCCATTTCACTCAAGCTTTCCAAGCTATTGTTTGATAAAATAAGGCATCTAAGACGTGGCAGTCTAGCGAAATCGAGTTCTTCAATAGCTTTCAATTCATTGTTGGACAAGTCTATGTGATCCAAAAACTGCAGATTTGCAATTAATTCCGCTGGAAAGAAATTGAACTTGTTTTTGCCAGCAATGATTTTCTTGAGCCTAGGATGAATTCTAAAAGATGAAGGAAATAAGTAACTCAGCTGGTTTTCTGATATGTCCAAAACCTCCAAGCTGGTGCCTGTATTAAAATATTCCCCTTTAAACGAGGTCAGCTGGTTTCCCTTAAGGTTTAGGTGTTTTATATTCATGATAAATGAAAAGGCTGCTTGCTTTATGCTGTTTATGTTGTTGTATGATAAATCAATGACTGTTAAGTTGGGCATATTGACAAAAGCGTTATCAGTTATTTCTGAAATATTGTTATGTCCTAAGCGAATTTCGGTCAACGAATTCGACTTTAAGAAAAATTCTGGAGATAAAGCTTGAAGTCCACAGTAACTCACATCAATTACTCTGAGTTTCACCAATTCGTGAATCAACGTTACTGGAATCTTGGCTAAGTGAACATTATTACTCAAGTTCAGTTGTTTTAGTGAAGGTAATAAGTTAAACGATGATTGTGGCAAGTCGGTTAAATGATTGTTGCTTAAGTCTAATGTTTGAAGAGAATTTAAAGATATAATTGGTTCAGGAAGTGTCATAATTCTGTTATCCGACAAATAAAGGTGTTCCAGTGAGCTTTCAAGTCCTGAAAATGCGTCAGCCGTCAGACTGGTAATCCAATTTCTTCTAAGGTCCAAATATTGCAAATTCTTGAAATACTGGAAAGTTTCACTCGGTAGTTCCCTAACCACGTTTGTTGAGATTACTAACTTCGTTACCCTTTCGGCAACAGAACGCAATATATCTCCAGATAAGGCTGTAATTCGATTGTAATCCAATTGCAGAGAGGTCAAACGTGGGAGTCTACCTAAAGCTGATGCTGGTATAAGAAGAATATTGTTATCTTTCAGATTTAGGTATTCTAGGTTGTCTAGACCTTCAAATGCATCATCTTCTACCTACAAAATTGATTAATAAAGTTTCCGTACAAGTTCAAGCTGATGGCAACTGAAGTAAGGAACTGAGTTGGAATCGTCCCTCAAATTTTAAATAAAATTAATATTGAATGATACACAATAAGTGGTTCATGAAGAGAAATATTGTTTTTACATAATTTTAATAGTTGTAGAATTCCAAAACTATTCAGTTTTAAAATTCGCCAGATTGTTGATAACTTCTCGATTTAAAGATAGTGCATATTAAATAAAGATTTATCCAGAATTTAAAAGTATTTTTAGTCGTTTATCTCTTTAGAACATAATTGAGTGAGATATTCTTACCGTTCTCAGTGAATTCACGCTGATGTCCAATTTTCTTAAGTGTTTTAATCCGAGAAATGTTCCCGGAACAATATTAGTCAGACTATTTCTACTTAGATCCAATTCGTATAAAGTGGACAAAGACGCTAAGTTACTGTTGTCCAACGTCTAAAAAAAATCATGAATAAGTGTAACTCTCATTTAATAACATCTCAGGTATTTCTATATAATTTGCTTCATTTTCGGTGGGCAGTTGTGAACCTATAATATTTTTACATACATTTTTATATATTTTTGTGCCTCCTGACGTTGATAATAAAAGTGTTTCCCATATAGTTAGAGTGCGACCGCTGTTAGTTTTTGACAACGCGGGTATCCAGCGGCTAGGTAAGTTACTCTGTGGGTTAATAGTCGTAAGTTTGTGAATGTTTTGCTGTAAAATCCTGATTGGTTTAATAGTTTTGCTTGAAAATTTGCAATAAGATTATCTAAGAAAAATACATACAATATTTAAGTGCTTTTTTAACTGGCATATTGCAAATTAGTTTAGCAAATATTGTATACGCCACTGCTTACCATAAGGAGGCGTGCTCTGGAGAAACTAGCCTCGCTTAACGATGACGTATCTGGCACAAACTATATAAAAGCACTTTTTGCAGAACCATTGATATTAGCTTGAAATTTATAGTGGATTGTGATTTTTTATTTTTACGCGTAACCCTATTAATATAAAAAATCCAATATCCAATAAAGATGTACATACCTGTATTAAATTTGAAGATAAATTCAAATATCTCAAAGTATCGAAAACCTTAATGGCAACGGAAGGCAATTCTGTCATAAAATTTTCAGACAAATCCAAGCGAGTGAGACTTTCGGCTCCGAGAAAAATATCGCTGTTGAATTTGGACAATTTGTTGTGCGACAACTTCAATGTTTTCACATTTTGTAGCTTGGAAAAGGCTCCGCTTTCAATTACTGAGATTAAATTATTGTTGAGATCGATACTTTCCAAATTTAGTTGGGAGCTAAAGGAGTCGACTTTAATGGCATCTGAAATAATACAAATATATTTTAAAATATCTAATAATAGGATCCACCAAAAGTATATTATCATAACGAATAGGGATTCTCATATAATCTTTATGGGAGTCGAATCTTAACTTAGGCCTTTATAGACGCTATCTCAAATATTTCCAATGGTAAGAAGTGAGAATTAAAAAAATGCCTCATTTGAGCATCATGGATAAAACGAGAATTATCACTTAAGCAGAAGAAGATTAGTACCTACCCAAGATTACCAACCCAAAAGTAAACATGTCAGCGGAAAGAACTAGATGGGAAACTAGTGCACGAAGAATATGAGAACTAAGTAGAAGCAAGCTGGAAAATGGATGGTTCTGGATGTTAAGAAGGCTACGACATTAAAATCCTAAATCTTCCATAGCTTATTAATTGTTATCGAATTTTTAATTTTAAATGTCTTGAAAGTAATGACTCAAAACCGTACGTCCGTACTGATTATAATCTTGAAGAATTGTACGAAAAAGTAGGTCCCCCGATAATAATTGCGTCCTTACAGTAATTTTTGATGAACATAAATCTTAGACGGTTTTTTAAAATAGGAAGCTCAAAAATGTGGGAAGATATGTATGCAATCAAAATCTTAATTGACAATAAACCAAGAGAAATCAGTCATTAACCATCTATAAAAATAATAGAACACTTTGTGGACATTACTTTTTACCCCTCAGACTATACGACTATATGTATCCCTACTTACCTACTGACTTAAGCTAATAAAATCTTACCTATGTCATTGCCACTAAGTGACAACAATTTCAAGGATTGTGGGCCATTAAGTGAAGTGCTGGGAATCGCATTAAAGTCATTGTTGTCTAGGTATAGCTCCTGAAAACATGATGACGATTAGCAAAAACTTTATCATCATCCATGCCGGTTTTGGCAAGTTTTTGTATTTAATTTTGACTGGGATAAAATTATTGGATCCATCAGTGGATTAATTATTTGGTCAGCAGTTTAATTACATGGCATTCAAAATATTTTTTGCGAGCAAAATGGATGAATGAGCAGCAAAATAAATGAATGAGCAGCAAAATGGATAAATGAGTACCAAGCAGCAGTGAAGTTGTATATTAAATAGTAAATATAAAAAGTAGAAATTTTTAAACGATGAGCCTTGCAACGTGGCGTTAGGCTAGTTGCGCAAGCCTTATTTCGCGCATGCCTGAGTCAAATCAATTAGATTAGTTTTGGTTAACTTGCGGCCTTGGATCTTGGGCTTGGGTCAGTTTCGTTTCGTTTAAGCTAGTACCAGCTTGCGCGAAATCATTTCGTTTAATTTGGTTTAGTTTCAGTTCGTTTAAGGCAGTACGAGATAGCACCAAGTAAGGCTTGCGCTTCTCTAATTTTGCTGACTCGTTATCCTGCCAAAAGATTGAATATTTTGCTGATCCATTAAATACAATTGCTGATCTAATTTTGCTGCTCAATTATTATTTTTTGCTAACAATATATTAATATAATATATCACTTTGCTGCTCCATTAAATATTTTGCTGTCCCATTAGATAACAGCCATTTTGAATTGCTTGTTATTTATATTGAATTTTAATTTTCATATTTGTTATTAGCATACCTTCAAATTATCACAACCCTCCAAAATTCCTTCTTCAATAGCTTTGATACCATTCCTACTTAAATCGAGAAGAAACATGTGCTTCAGACCTCTGAATTCAGTCGTAGAAAAAATTGGATTTAGTGTATCGCCCAGTAGATTATCAGATAATCGTAGTTCAGTTAGTGTATTTTGCACACCCTGTAGCATGCGTTCAGTCAACTTACGCAAAGAATTGTGCGAAAGGTCCACGGATCGAAGCGGTAGACTAGAAGTAAATATCTAAAACAAAGAAGTATGAGATAACATCAATAAAATCAGATTTAATTTTAGTTCCTGGTCATCGTCAAGTAAGGCTGTGCTCCTGATTTATCTTGCTGTTTGTGTAAACGAAGAGGTTAAAACTACAAATATAAATCCGAGAAGTAGAGCGGTATCCTTTCATGTTTGTGCATGTGTGTAGATTGAGGAAATGGCAAATGGCATCATAGAGGCCTAAAAGTATACATCCTTGTTCAATAATGAGCCCTAGGACTTACCTCAGTCTTTAGACTTCTATTAATAGGTACGTTTTTCGGTGGTGAAACCATCGAAATCTCAGTTTTTTCGAGACTTTAGAATATTTATACTTACTTGGCTTGGCAAAGACTGGTGACCAGCGTATCTTTGGTTAAATGCCACGACAGGAGCCCCATAAGGTATAATTGACACATCGATTGGAAATACTATTCTGTCGCAATTAATCGATAAAGATGGGTTCCCATCCAGGTTCTCTTCAACTGGACCCAAAGCACAAGAGCATGGCAACCGGAGTTCTTGCGATATTTCTTGGCATGGCGCGAAGTCCAGGGAATGTGTTTTTGTGAGGATGGATACCAGAAGGAAAAGTATCGTGTGCTGAATCATCTGAAACAATTCGATATAAAAGTGTTTTAGAAATCAGCGATTTGTGAATGCCGATCAAACTGCTTCGGCAATAAGAATTTGATCCAGCGAAGTATTTTGCTACCTACAATTAATACATAACATAGATCGACAGTATTCATGTAGCAATATCATTATTTAAGAGTAGTACTTTGCGTATATGTAGACAAGAACCTTTAGTCTTTTTATAGTTCAAAGTTTATTATGATTTATGATTTTGTGCTATTGTAGATGTGAAAAATAATATTCTTTCTGCACTATAAAATAATAGGAGTTTCTAATAAAAAGAGATGCGATTGAATCAATTATAAAGAGCTGAGGGCCTGACTATCTTTTGGCCCTTACTCCATGCTACACTTGTTATCTGGAATTCAAATGACGGATATGTCTATAGGATAGGCCTTGCCTGGAAGTGAATCATCTGCACTCTCTATTAATTCCATGTCCAGGTCTTCAAGTGGTGAGAAAAGCATTAGATCTAGAAACCTCTTTCCCGAATCCATTGATCAGAAAACCTTTAGCATTAATAAATCGTCAGACAGGCAAAACATGATGTGGTGCTCCATCTCGGTGAAATGTGTTATGTTTTCATTTAGTATCTTGAATTACTTCAGTACCTACAATTCATCATTGAGACAAATAATTTTGATTATGCGTCCTTTTCCTCACAAAACTCAAGAGATGCGATTGAATTCCGGTACTTTCTAAATAGCATATCTGTTGCAGCTGTGCTTGGCTCTGTATAATGTCCTAAAGCTTCCATTTGAGCTATGTCATTTAGTATTCTTCGTCTTTTTTTTCTATTCTTCTTGTTCCATCAAATTTGAAAATTAGTTTTCAGACGTAAGTGCGGCCCACATTTTTACCCGGATTCATAACATTAAAAATAGAATGCAATAATATTTTTATTATACCTACATATTTACTGTCGGCCGCATTAATAATGTCACTAAAAATATATATTTACCGCATTACTTGAGAAAAATCGATCGTATTTAATGAGATAATGAACATCGGCTATGGTGTTGTAGATATTGCCCTGTAATCAAGATAACCGATAAATCTGTATAATAATGAAGAACTAAATTTCGAAAAGTCGGTCACGTCATGACTTAAATATTATGTAGATTGAGACGTTCATAAATTCTACAAACGAAGTGTTTGGTCTTGCTCAATTTATTTTAAAACATTTACATCTGTAAACTTAACTGTTCATTAAGGAATTTAGGAAATATGTTTGTCACACCCTGCGGCAAGCAGAGTTATGCGCGTTTATAGTGGAACACGTTACGGTTACACCACGGCATAAGCTGTGGTGACACCATAGTGTTAAAATTATTACTATTAAATTAACATATAAAAGCCATCTAACAAGCCAAACCACTTGTTGAAAATTAAATTATTGGATTAATGGATTAAGAAAATAAGGTGCCGACCAAAAAAATCGTAAAGTTCGAATTTAACTTTCTTTGTCGCGTGGCGCGGCGTTTGAAAGGGTGGTTCTTCCAGTAATTATCTTATGTCAATTTTTTATATATAGAAATCAATATTGTGTAAGCAATTATATTTGACGTTTGAGATTAATAACTGTTGAATTTAAAGAAATATATTTCGGAGTTGCCATATCTTGCAATTTTTCAGCAACGGTAATTTTTTAAACTAAATTAAAATGTTTAGATTTACATCAGTTATATCACATTACGTGTTCTACGTTTACTTAACATAGGAAATTAACGTAAGAAGTCTTGTCAGTTTTTTTACTTCGTTTACATAAAACAAATCAATTACTACTTTTTCTTTATATTTTTTTCGCAACAAACGATCCACGGTTGTAAAAATCGATATTCTTTTTAAGTTCAAAAATTAAATATTTTTATTAAATAATGTTTTTTTATATATTTATTGTCGTATGTGGATTTTTTTGTTAAGCATGTAGTGGTAGACGTGGTGCACCCACATCGCCTGGTGAAGTACCACCACATTGGCTTAGGTGGCGTGAAGTGACCTCTGGTTCTTGTTTCGTCACCATGCGTTTGTGATCCGGTCCCAGGGTGGAAAAGAAAAAATATTGAATGATGGCGCCTCCCCGATCAAAATACTCTGGAGATAAAATAGCCTCCCATTCGGATCTCCGGGTGGAGGGCCTGAGGCATGAACGGGTCCAGGATAGAAAATAGACTGCGATTGGACTTCTGCAACATAAGAGGCATCAACAGATCAACACAAATATTAACTCGATCCACCTGCACCTAACATCAAATAAGCCTCATATTTTAGCTCTATCAACGAACATTTCTTCAAATTAAGCACGTACCGAGCAACCAAATTCATATGTTGCCTGTATAGACCACCTAACGAACACCAATATAAATGGCTTTTCTCAAATCTTATCTATCAAATCGATTTTCTGCATATCGTCTATCCGGCAGAAATTGTTATAGTAGGAGACTTCAACGTACATAACATCGACTGGTTGAAACACTCCAACAAAAACGACGCTGAAGGACAGGAAGCCGAGTCTTTTCTATAAGTCACGGGCTTACTCAGCTGGTTGACGAACCTACCAGGATCCCTGAGCATCAAAAAGGCTTTGCTAACCTTCTGGATCTATTCTTAACAACTAATCTAGAACTCTACACCGTACGCCCCGTTTCACACAAGTCCGACGTCGGATATCCGGTTTATCCAGCACGTTTCCGGCGCCCGACTGTCCGACAAACGTGAGAAAGCTTTCATTTAATGCTACGTACCTCGCGATCGGACATCCTATACCGGATGATCTTATCCGGCATGTGTGAAAAGGCACTTCGTGCTGAATAAACCGGATATCCGACGTCGGATATCCGATGTCGGACTCGTGTGACACGGGGCTTACTGTTCACCCTACGTTGGGCTTATCAGACCACAATCTTATGTCTGCAACCTGTGAACTTGCTATCAAATTATAGGAGCCCCAGGTACTCCGAAAGTTTGGCACTACAAATCTGCAAAGTGGCGTGATCTTCGCCGGTTTTATCTTTTTTTCCTTGGAAAGATGTCTGCTTTAGGAATCAAAACACCCCTGAATCTGCTGATGGGATAACTCAAGTTATACTAGCTGGTATGGAAGCTTTCATCCCCTCTTCTATGAAATGTGTATCAAACAGTAAACCATGGTTGGGGAAAAACTGCTCAAGAGCGGTCAATGCTAAAAATGCCGTCTACCGCAAATGGCGCTGAGATCCGGCAGCCGAAAATCGAAATAACCGTTGAAGGCTACTTAACGATTTTTAAGCCGATAGCTAGAAACCAGTGTAAGCGGACGATTGACGAGAGCAATGGGATATAACGAGCAGATCAAGAACAAGCTTCTCAACTGTCATAACGAATCAAGATCTTTTTGGTCAGTTGCCAAACCTGTCAATCAGGGTTTCTCAAAGACGTCAATCCCACCAAGAAGATGGCTCAGTAGCAAAAACGGCCAAAGAAAAAGCGAACATTCTTGCCGACATATTTGCATCGAATTCTATCTTAGACTATCAAGGAAAGACTTACTCAACTATCCCGAGAGTTAGTTCGTCAATGCCAGTTCTAGTATTCCGCCAACTCGAAGTGAAATGAATACTTAAAACCCTAGACACTAACAAGGCAACAGGACTGGATGGCGTTCTAGCAATAGTGCTTAAGAAATATGCTGCTGAACTAACAGCCCCACAATGCAGGTTTTTCTCCCTATCATACAGAGCTGCATTATTTCCTTCTAGATGGAAATGCGCTCAGGTGCAAATAACTACCGTCCAATAATTGCCTTAGTTCCCATCATGTCCAAAGTCATGGACAAACTGATCAATGAACAGCTCTTAAAATATCTCGAATCGGCAGGCATCATAAGCGATCGCCAGTATGGCTTCCGCAAGCACAAATCAACGGGAGATCTCCAGACTTTCGTGACCTACCTGTGGACCAAAGCCATCGAGAGCAGTGGCTCTCGACATATCCAAAGCATTTGATAAGGTGTGGCATGACGGATTATTAAGCAAATTGACAGCATACGGACTACCACCAGCATTGCTTCTGTGGCTTTCCAATTTTTTAAGGAATCAAAGCATCCGAGTTGGTATTGCTGGACATCTCTCGGAGGAATTTAAAATCAATGCCGGAGTTCCTCAAGGGTGTATATTATCTCCAACAATGTTCCTACTTTATATCTGTATAAGCCTAACAACGCAGCCACCACTTTTAAGTTCAAGACCATCACGTCCTTGTCACTAATATAATTGGAATTTGTAAAAGTTATATTCACTTAAAATATATCAAGTTATAGGATACCAGTGTACTCTCATAAATAAGTGATCTCTTTACTAATGCTGAGCGAGGAACCGGTAGCATTAAGTCCGAAACATTTCGGGTTGCCTGGAAAACATGACAACCAGTTTTTGTCGTTTTTTATGCACAAGTATAACCGTTTCTAAAATAAATAAACTGAGACTTAAAAATCAATTCAGAGTGAATAATGACTTCAAGAAACCTAGTCTCAGGCCAACATTCAATTGACACATTGTGGAGATTAGAAAGTCTCAGATCACACCTAAAGGACAGAATATTTGTTTTTGACAAGTTTAATAAGAGCCAGTTAGTGTCACATCAAGACTTGAGCACATGAAGATCTACCTGAATAGCTCGTTTTAGACTCAAAAGTTCAGCACAGTGCCATAGAATAATTGTTGGTGTCGTCAGAAAATAAAGTAAATTTACCAGTCACATTTAATGAAGCAAGGCCGTTTATGAAGATAAGAACTAAAACAGGGCCTAAAACCCACCCCTGAGGAACGTCACAACAGTTCTCCAAAATCTCAGATTGAGTTGATCCAATACAAACCCTCTGATGACTCCGGACAAATATGATTGAAACCATGAAAACGTTATACCTCGAAATCCATAGTGATAAAGCCTCCGCAGCAAAATCTGGTGATCAACGCAATCAAATGCCTTGATAAATCTCAGAAAGCTGCCGCAGTGACCTCACCACTATTTATACCAGAAAGAGTTGTATTGTATTAGATGATAAAAAAAACTGAGTGGAATAGCAGGCTGGAGAATATTCTTGGTCAAGTTATCTGCTACAGAATAGTAATACCTGTTGACTAAATTGGGGCACAAGGTGCACTCATTTAGGTTTGGGCTGAAATGATTTTTGTTACAAATATCAATAATGATTTGCCAACTTTCCTTTTGTTTGTTGGATGCCGTAGAAAGACGATTACGGTAATGCAAATTTTTATCTAACCTTATGAGTTTTCTAAAAATTGATTTGTATTTATCAAAGTAGCAGTGAAAGAAAAGATTATCTGTAAATTTTCTAATGTGGTGAAGAACTCGAATGGTATTTGGTATATGGCTTACCAAAGGACCCTAGTCCATGGTTTTTTATTTTTTATCCTCAACTTCCTAATAGGAAATGTTTTTTGGAAAATTTGTATTATCTTATCGTGAGATTCTCCTATAGGATCGAGGGATGATAAAATACCCAAGAAGCATTAGTACACCCCCGTGTCATACCTGTTGACTAAATTGGGGCACAAGGTGCACTCATTTAGGTTTGGGCTGAAATGATTTTTGTTACAAATATTAATAATGATTTACCAACTTTCCTTTTGTTTGTTGGATGCCGTAGAAAGACGATTACGGTAATGCAAATTTGTAGCTAACCTTATGAGTTTTCTAAAAATTTATTTGTATTTATCAAAGTAGCAGTGAAATAATAGATTATCTGTAAATTTTCTAATGTGGTGAAGAACTCGAATGGTATTTGGTATATGGCTTATCAAAGGACCTTAGTCCTTTGGTAAACCATGGTTTTTTATTTTTTATCGTCAACTTCCTAATAGGAAAAGTTTTATGGAAAATTTGTATTACCTTATCGTGAGATTCTCCTATAGGATCGAGGGATGATAAAATACCCAAGAAGCATTAGTACACCCCCGAAAAAAAATTGATTATAGTTTGACGAAATAAAAATTCTCCCATACTTCGTGGTTTTTGAATAGTTGTCATTTCAGTTTTACACAGAACGGCTTGATGATCATACAAGCCCGCATTAATAACCGAACATTCATCAAATTTAGAACAGATATTTAAACACAAATAATCTATCACGGTAGACGAATACTGTGATACACGAGTTAGACAATTACCATGTATCTGTAGATTAAAAGATCTAATAAGAGTAGTCAATCTTATTGTTGCATTGTTGGATTATACAGGATAGGCTCTCTATCTCTACTTAAGCTATTCTTACATTTAATAATTTCTTCTACTTTCGTATGTGTGTAACAATCTGCTGTCACATATACTATGAATTCATTTTAAAATTGTAATTGTTATTTTATGATTATCTTTAACACTTGATTTTTCAGTTCTACCATACTTTAAATATGGCATGTATTCTTGAATCTCGTTTGTATGAAATTTCTAGTTTGCCCAACATATTTTTGATTATATTCCATGTACCATTTTATATATTTCACTTGTTCCAATGTTTCAGTTTTGTCGTTTAGACCACCGAATAACTATTGACGTTAAACTGAGTGGTGTATTATTAATTTTAACCTTACCTTCTTCAAAACGTATGACTCCTTAAACCTTCATTACCTTTGTCAGCTTTCAGATAGAAAACATATTTCTCCTTTAATTTTTTGATTATACTTGTTCCTTTTTCAGGTCGAGATTGTTTTATTATTAATAATACGTTTTTTGAATCTGATTTCTGCATGCTAGAGGGCTAGCAAATTCTTCAGTAGAATCGTTTATTGACTAATTATAATTAGTCAATCAACTCAACGGTAAAATCCAGAAAATGTTAAATATAGCTTTCGATATTCTCTACAATAACAGGTAAGCTATCATCTGGAGGTGGTAATGCAAAATTCAGAACTTTTTTAGCTTTATCAATTTCCTGATATCTATCAGAATTAGGTCTGCTCTTTCTGAATTTTTTTATTGATGGATGACATAATGTATGTTGTATCAATAATTACTAAAAACATTTTTCTCTAGTGCTTGTACCATTCTTCATATTCAATATTATTTGTTAATTTAAATGTTGTTTTGGCTCGAATTTGAATCTATGTATGGGGATCTCAAAAACCGTAAGAGATGCAGTATCGTTCAAATTAAGGCAAAATTGCGCAATTAGGTGCCTAACAATATGCCGTTTAGAAAGTTTTAAAATTCCGAGTATTTTCGAGTATCCGAAAAAAAAACGAAATTTTGAAAAATCGTTTTATTTTTTCCTAAGTTTATTTAAAAACGGATATCAAATTGAATTGCACTTTTTCCGCTCTATCCAATGGTGGCATCCAGTTTGGAAACCGCGACGTTTCGTCTTTAAGGGGTCATCATCAACTTTCCTTTTTTAAATACAAACTTCAATTTTTTTTCGTCGCTTTTCAGATGATATTGACATTATTAATATGAATACCTGTTATTTTTTTTATTCTTTTCTTTAATTTTTATTTTTAATTTTATGTATGTAAATTTGTTGGTATAGGACTTATAACAAAAACTTCCTTATTCGAAAGTTGCCGTTTCCACCATTTATTGCGGTCTTTTTCAAGGCTACAACAGGACAAAACTGTACTACAATGTGGCATAACCTGTGCTTACAATTAAAAATTTTCTTGCAGTTACTATTTTCATTCAAACAGACTGATAATTTTAAGTACAAATTAATTTGAACAGACATTTTCATTAAAAAGCCAAATTTACACAGAGATCATTATGCCACGGTACTACTTCTTAAAATAAACAACGAAGTTAAACAAAAAACCAAAATAGGACGAAATTTAAAAAACAAATTATTTATACCAAAATAAAAAGAAAACCGCTTAAAACAATTAAAACATCCACAATTTATAATAAACCATTCTGGTTTTCACTACAAAATTCAACCCTAAAAAAAAACCTTTTTAATATTTTTTTATTATTATTATAATATATAGGTATTTGCATTTATTAGGAAGAAGACAGATTTTTCGATTGGACCACACAAAGAAAATATTTTAATTTTGTTTTAATTATTTATTAATTGGCGTAATTTTAAATAGCTCAAGTTACCTTCGAAATTTTTATATTCTATAAAAATATTTTATATTATTTTTGTATTAAGTGGAAATGTATAGTCTTTATTTTTAATAAAAATTAAAAAATAGTAAAATTAAATAAACAGGTTACGGTTATTTTTTACGAGGACGTGGTCCTGAACTATTATGCTCAGTACAAAGCTAAAATATTTTCAACTTTTAACCAACAAAAAAAAAATTAACATAGAACATCAACAATTCATAATAATATTACGTGCTCTTAGATGGAAAAACACCTATCGAAATTTTGATTATCAATTTTAAAAAATAAATAAAAATTTTATAGGTATTCAAAAGGAGTCCTCGCTATGTATACGCGAAGGCACGTGAAAGACTCAATTTAAATGCTTGACAAATAAGCGTACCACATGATATCGTGTACTGAGCTCTAGGATGGAACTTTACAAGCATAATAATTTAAAGGTGCATAATATTTTGCAATATTATCAATAATTATTATTCTTCCCAATATATTGGGAATCTTATGGACCTATGCATAAAGTAATCCAAAATGTTGTATAATAATAAGTATAGATGAATTATATTTTTTTTAAAATCTAGGTATTCGCATTAGGGCGCATCTGACATTTTATATTTTTTTAAAATCTAAGTATTTGCATTAGGGCGCATCTGACATTACAGATAAGATCGGATCCGATAAAACATTAAGAGAATAATATTATTATTATTATGATAATATTGACAATCATTAAGAATGGAACAGCCTAGTAATATCATAAAATTTCCTAGTCTGATGCATAAAATTGCATAAAATTTGCATTCCTAATTCATTTATTTGTCAATGAAACTAACTAAACAACACAACACAAAAAAAAACAAAATAAAATATTTCATAGAATATAAAAATGTTAAAAGTAACTCAAACCGTTTAAAATTAACCCAAAGCAAAATAAATAAAAAAATGAAAATAAATGTAAAAAAAATAAAAACATATTCATATTCCATTAGAACACCAATATCATCTGAAAATCGATAAAAAAAATTAAAGATCATATTTAAAAAAAGAAAGTTGACGCTTGAAGACCAAAAGTCGGATTCCAAACTGCATATCACCATCAGAGAGAGCGTAAAAAGTGGCAATGCATTCAATTTGACAATTTTGACATCCGTTTTTGAATAAGCCCAGGAAGAGAATACATCGATTTTAAAAAATTTCGGTTTTCTTCGGATATCTCCGGAAATACTAGATTTTTAAAACTTTCTAAACGGTATATTACTAGGCACCTAAGTGCGCAATTTTGCCTCAATTTGACCGTCGTTTGAGTAAAGGGGACAAACAACGATTTGACCGATACTGTTTCTCTTAGGCTGAAAATCGGGTGTTAGTTCGTTGGCGCAGTTCTTTAACACGATGGCAGGTATTCCGTCCGGTCCTGATGCATTTTGCCTATCTAGTGCTTTAAGGATTTTACGTATATCACGGTGATGAAACTTGACCTCTGCCATGGTAGTGTTGATGTTCGATATGGTGGGGAGAGTCTTGCCTTGGGGGACATCTAAGGTAGAGTGCAATGAAAATATTTTGGCGAGCATGTTTGGTTTTTTCCTTGGCTGAAGTCTGCCACGTTCGTTTGTCAAAGCTGGGAGAGACGTTTTAAAGTTATTACTTACTGCCTTTGTTACCGACCAGAAATTCCTGGAGCCACTGGGGTATTGCAAAAGTTCATTCCTTATCCTTTGATTGTGTTTGTCCTTAGTTTCGTCGATCACACGTTTGCATTCGTTTCTCGCTTCGACAAAATAATTGCGATTTTCAGCGGCCTGCTTTTGCGGCCAGTACTTCTAGGCTTGCTGTTTCCTACCTACAGCTCTTTCGCATCTTCTGTCGAATCAGGGTTTTCCTTTTGACGATAACTTGATGGAATTTGGGATGTATGTTTCCAAAATCTAGGTAGAACTCCCTTAGATCGTCCCAGTTTACAGAATTATAATGCCAGATTTTTCGAGGCGATGGTGGATTCTTCTGTATAGGAGTAGCAATTCACAAAGCGTTGTAATAAGTTTGTGGTCGGAATTGCCTAATGGCGGCCCAACTGTAATTGTGCACTGGTCAGGATTTGTGGCTAGAAAAAGATACAGGAGGGCGGCGAATTCGCCCCCTGATGGCTCTGTGAGAATCGAGTTGGTTCGTCTACAAGTTGAGTAAGCCTGGTGGCAAATGCTTCAGCTTCTCTAGCTTGTCGGTCTTGTTGTGGTATTTGAGCCAGTTAGTGTTGTGGGCATTGAATTCTCCCAGAACGATTATTTCTGAATTGAGGTGATCGACCTGTATTGAGTCAAAAGTGGTAGCTAGTGTTGTAAAATAGCTTTGGTAGGCTATAGAGAGGCGATAGAGACAACATATAAACTTGAATAATCCCTTGGCGGTGAACTTGAGCCACATGACGTCAAGGTTGTTCGATTCGAGTGTTTCTTCGCGGTGACATGAAAGGTCACTTCGAACAAAAAGGCATATATCTAAGTCGGGTATGTAAGTCGTAACCAAGATAGGGGTATTTTACTGTTGTTGTAGAACATACTTGTGTTTCTGTAAGGGCTAGTATGTGTGGTCTATTTGCTTCTAGATGTTGGTGTACCGAATTTATGTTTGTATTTAGGCCTCTTATGTTGCATAAATTTATTCTAAATTGGTTCGGTACCTTTGCTGTCTGTGAAATGCGGAATGGAGTGTTCCCAGGGCCACCCAGCGCCCGGAGATCTGAATGGCCGGGGAGTTTACTTCCGGAATATGTTGATCCTGGAGGCACCATCACGTCCATATATCCCTACTGTGGAACCCGGAACCACCAGCGCGGAAGCGGAACGTGATTCGGGAAAACCACTTAGCACTTCTCAGTTCTGGTGGGCTGGTCTTTCGCCGGACGATGCGAGTAGGCGTATGCATCTACCACCTAGGGCCGCTTCTACTGGAAGCATCGGCCTCGGACTCGTCCCTAGTCTGACAGGGGTAAGAATGAGGTCTGTTGGGTCACTCCCCAGTGATCAACTCCAGACTTTGTACTTTGGTGTTCTCCAGCCTGGAGGAGGAAGATGGAATTTAATGGACCACATCCCAACTGCTCTCACCAGTTTGACGTTCCTGCCTGCTAATATAATGCAGCCCCTCTTGTCATAAACTGTCATTGATCAGCTCCAGACTTTGTACTTCAGTGATATCCACACCTGAGGGAGGACGATGGGATTTGATGGGCCACATCCCTTGAGTTACTTGATATTGTAGGAAACATCAAAAGCTCTTTTCAGCATCTTCCGAACTGTACTTCAGGATTTATTAGAAAGGTATGCATAAATCAGATCTCAAAAAAACTTTAATAATAATAAAAACTATCGACCTGGAAAAGAAAAGAGTATAATGAAAAGATTAATGGAGAAAGATGTTTTCTATCTAAAAGCTGACAAAAGTAATTAGATTGTTATATTGGACAAAAACAAATATTTTCAAATAGTTGATAATAAAATCTCAAAGAATCCATTGGCTAAGATGGTAACGAAAGTTAGAGGCATTTTGAACGCCCTTATTTCTGATCAAATTAAATACAAATTATCAGTGAGCAATCCAACTATGCCGAAACTCTGTTGTCTCCCTAAGATTCATAAACCTGGGAACGCAAAGGGTTACATATCATCAATACAACGAAAATTTTCATTTGGGAAGTTAATGTATTCACAACGACAGATCCCGTTGAAATTCAGATGTTTGTAATACCCTCTGTATAAGAATATGGTATTAGCGAAAAAAATTTTTTTAAATGGTTTTGAACTCTTGTATCCCCCATTTTTGTCAACTGTATATATAGTGCATCTCAGGTTTTCTTACATCTCAAAAACTACTTATAAAATGTTTTTGAAATTTGAGTGATTAGTCACTTCTACCAATGCCAACTTATTGACTGGGTACAATTTGATATTCACCATAAGCGTGCGTTCGTACAAGCAAATGTACAGATGAATTTAAAAAAATCTATATTTTAACCATTTTAAAAATTATCAAAAAACTGCCCCATTCTTTTGCCACTATAAACGCACGCCTATGGTGGATCTTTCTTTTTATTACTTCGATGAGCTGGTACAACACTTATTTTTAATCTTCCAGAGTGTGTTTAATAGTAAGTACTCTTTGGTGTTGCTTTGTGGCTCTTTGTAGTGAACTACTCCAATTTCAAAAAGATCACATAAGCAAAGTTTACTAAATACCATTTAGTAAACTTTGACATACGTAGCTTTCAATTCAAGATACAAGAGCAGTTTCAAAAAAACCTGAGACACCCTGTATAGAGGTGCTTCGATGAAATATCAAAGGTAAGATGGTCAATAATACAATGATGACGAACAGAAGAATGCGGTTGGTTCTTAGTCCAAGAAGATGACCTAATAGAAATACAAGGCCTTTGTAACAAGATAAACGTTATTTAAAGAACTTCAACTAAAAATGTATAATGTATGCGATATGGTGCGTACGGAGTACGGGTCTACTAACGGTTTTAGAATTAAAAGAGAATGAAATCCGCTGCAATAGCAAGTATATTGTAGTGTAAATAATGACTAGTTCTGTTCGATTATGCATGAATTTCACTTGTGCGCTTTGCACAACTGAAAGAGCTGAAATTATACCTTTTCAATACGTAATTATTTGTATTAAAAGCGAGTTTTGTACTTTCTTCTTTTGTTAGTTTACTAAAATAATATTAGCCTGGCTTTAGAGTTGTGCGAAAGTTCATTTCTCTAAATAAGTAAAAAAAAATCTGACCGTGATCTACATTTCTACTTATTTGAGACGCAATTCCTGAATTGACGGAAATTAGTTACAATTCTTTCAACTTTTGTAGAAAATGGTGTATAGCTATATATCTAAGTGGTTCTCTGAATTTGACAAGAAAACCCTTGGGAAAGTGTTTCCGTTCTTTTACAGTTCTTTCTTCCTAATTCAGAAACAGAAAATCATGTGTTTTGAAACTTCCTTTGTTTTCTTATTATTATTATTTGCCATTCAGTTTTACATTTATTTGCCACCACTTTTGGATATCATTTATTCATCGTCCATATACGCAGATACGATATTTTCTTAATTGAATTATATGAGAAAATATATATGTGCCTCTATAAGCACACAACTGAACTGAAACTTCTGAAAGGGATATAAGGAATTGAGTTTATGTTTTTTTAAGCTTTTCTTCTCAACTTGATACGAGGTCATCACTTGTCAGATTTTCGATTCGAGGCTCCGTTACAGAGATATTGGCAAAATGTTTTTTCCCCCAAAATCCCCTCTCAAATTAGAGCCCCCACATATTGTCAAAGGTAGCTCCCCAGCTACCTTTCGCTAAAGAAGTTTCACTTAAAAAATAATGAATAGAAATAATAAAATATTTGGTCGATACGGTAATTCAAATCAACCAAGAATTTGGTCATAGGCGTACTTGAAAACTCTTGTCAAAAGATATCAAAAAGAAACGTTTATTCTTATTTACATGCAGAACAAAAAGGTTACCATACCTACACAATATTTCCGAAGTGATAATCTCCAAGGAAATAATAAGAAAATTCCTGCAAATATCGGCCTAAGCTTCCCTAAGAGAGTTGGAGAACACTTTCCCTTTTTTTTGTCTATGGTTGGCACATATTATTGCCAAATTGATTTTCGTTTTTAAGAACCTGACGAAAATTAAAAAATTATTTTCAGAAAAATTATTAAGTTTAAAGGCCATTTGCTTCGTATAATAAAGATCGTGTCCTTCCATACCTAGTTCTCTGAATTTGATAACAAAACCCTTGCAAAAAAGAACGTTTCCCGTTCTTTTACAGTTATTTCTTCCAAATTCAAAAACAGAAAATCATGTGCTTTGGAACTTCCTTTATTTTCTCATTAAGCTCTAAGGTTTATTATGACATTATTTGCCATTCAGTTGCCACCACTTTATTTTCTTGCATTTTGTTGCTGGGAAAATTATATGATAAATAATTAATAGGAAAACAATAAAATATTTAGTCGATATATGGTAATTGAAATAAACCAAGAATTTGGTCATAGGCCTGCTTGAAAACCTTTGTCAAAGGAATAAAAAAAACGTTTATTCTACACAATATTTCAGAAGTGATAATCTCCAAGGAAATAATAAGAAAGTTCCTGCAAACATCGGCCTGAGTTACTAAGAGAGTTGCAGAAAACTTTCCCTTTTTTTGTCTATGGGTGGCACATATTATTGCCAAATTGATTTTCGTTTTTAAGAACCTTTCGAAAATTAAATAAATATTTTCAGAAAAATTATTAAGTTTAAAGGCCATTTGCTTCGTATAAGAAATATCGTTCCCTTCCATACTTGGTTCTCTGCATTTGATAAGAAAACCCTTTGAAAAATGAATGTTTCCCGTTCTTTTACAGTTATTTCTTCCAAATTCAAAAACAGAAAATCATGTGTCTTGAAACTTCGTTTATTTTCTCTTTTGGATATCATTCATTCATCATTCATAGACGCAGATACGCTATTTACTTTGAATGTCTGCATTTCGCTACTGGGAAAAAATAATTAATAGGAAAACAATAAAATATTTAGTCGATACGGTAATTTAAATTAGCCAAGAATTTCGTCATAGGCGTAGTTGAAAAGCTTTGAAATAATAAGAAAATTACTGCAAACATGCATCGGCCCGAGCTTCCTTAAGACAGCTGGAGGAAACTTTCCTTTTTTGTCCATGATTGGCACATATATATTTGCCAAATTACTTTTCGTTTTTTAAGAACCTGACGAAAATTAAAAAATTATTTTCAAAAAAATTATTAAGTTTATAGGCCATTTGCGTCGTATAAAAAATATCGTTTCCCTCATACCTCGACATTATCCAATTTTTAATACGGCGTTACCTATTCGGGCCACCATCAGTAACTTGGAAATTTTAAATTCTAGCATGGAGTTTTATCTCATTTTCGTTTAAAGAACTTTACGGAATCGGATGATTATAATCCAAAAGAGTACCATCGTTTGGTTTAATAAAGTTTGATGTTAGAGGGTAGACATTTCAATCGATGCGGTCGGCTGTAAATATTGCTACAACTTTGCAAGGTATTTTCATCTTCTGATTTCTAGGTATAAAACATAATTTTGTTTTCAATTTTATTTTCAAGTTGCCGTTCTAGACAATATGCTTTCGGCTTTTACGACTCCATGCGTTTCCCGCAAAACTATATTGCATTCCTATTCCTACTTATAAACGACCAAAGACGACACTGCAAAACCAATAAATACGGAGAAATTACAGAGACCTACTTTAGCTCTAAATAACGCTATTCTAGCGGTAACCGGATCTCACGGCTAGAAAATAAGTAAACGGAATCTGTAGGTAAGAATAATAGTATTATCATTATCTTTGTAAAATGTGCATCATCAACGAATCAACGTATTTTAAAGTTAAAGTTATACTAAGCAACGATATACAACTTTTCTACATCACTGCCAGATTTCATTCGGCAATCGTATGTTTGGTTTTTAGTCGTAGGCAGTGGCGTAACCAGAGTTAGTTCTTGGGGGAGGATATTCCTTTACCCGCATATGAACATCGCCCAACCTGCCGGAGTCTCAGCCGGGGTGCCACTCCCAATTTTCACCCAAAAGTCTTTACAAAAGCCGATCTGATTCAGACTAAGGTGATTTCAGCTCAGTGATCGCAGCGCACACCCTATGCTACGTTCTTGATTACACTTTTTAGAGCTAGCGAGTAATTATATACCTAGCAGCTGGACTAAAATCTGAGTGGTGTACAACCCGAAGATGGGACGTAGGGAATCAACCTCCTTTCTGTTGAAATGCATGATGGAAAAGATACTGGACCTGCACATTAGAACGGCTGCACTTGGTGAGTATCCACTAAATTCTCACCAATATGTGTATCAGACTGGAAAATCTACAGAACTAGCACTAAACAACCTTGTCGGGAACAAAACGAAAGCGTTAAACGACAAGAGTATCGCGGTGGATATGTTCTTAGACATTAAAGGTGCATTCAATGCATTACCAAACTCTTTATACGCAGCATTAGCCGAAAGAAGGGTTGAACCACAGATAAGGAACTGGATCAGGAGTATGTTAAATTTCAGAATAACCACAACAACAGTGGCGGCTCGCGGCTTTGAAAAGTGGGGAAGAGCTACCGACATCGACAGAAGGAACAGCGAAAAATTTTTGGGGTCCACCCCCAAATTGCCAAAATTATTTCATAATTATTACCTGTATTTTTTAGGTAAAGCATCAAAAAATAAAATATATTCATATTGTATTAGCAAATCACATGTCTACGAAAAACACACTAAAACTAGAATATATAGAAAATATCTCTTGTATAATACTATAATGGATCAATCGTGGAATGTAAATAAAAAATAATTCCAAGAATTCACGGCGGAATGTCTCCTAATAAACTCGCAATAAACGAAACAACGTGCTCTTCCAATCATTGCAAACCAAACAAATGTACGACCATTACGACGTCATCGTCGTCATGGCAACCAACTAGTTGCGCTTATACTTTTGATGACGCGACGGCTCTCGAGTGATACCTCTTCCTTAAAGGTCTACACAAATGATAATGAGATTTTCACTGCTATCGGCTCGTACGCGAAAAGAAATAGACATTTTCATGAGGGTTCACCTCTGTTTTATTCTATAGTGGTGTTAACGGGCAATGTGCAGGTGGCGAGATTCTTGTTCTTGTTTCATGAAGCTTTGATTTTAATATTTGAAAATAATTGAATTATTAGTTATTAGGGGGGTAACGGGAAACAGATTATTCCTAAACTAAGAAAATTTTATCATTGAATCTTAAAATATATGATTTTACTGATGAATGAATTAATTGTATTTTTTTAAATTACATTTTCTTGAGGCAGTGGCACTTCCCCTACTTCCGCTGAATAGCCGCCACTGCACAACAACCCTACAGGGCGAGGGCTGTAGGGGTTGTCCGCAGGGTGGAGTATTGTCCGCAGGGTGGAGTATTGTCGTCCCTTCTGGGGTTGGTCTGCTAGCGGTCCTCTCGCTGTGGGTTGTGAAGGTGCATATATCGCCGATGATCTACTAATACTTCTAAGGAGCAACTCGCAAAGAACTATATCAGAGGATCTTCAAGAGGTGCTACCCATGGTCTATGACTGGTGTGGAAGGGTACAACTAACCCATACAAAACTTAGAGTACCGTTCACAAGGAAAAAGGCTGGAAAACCTAAGATGACCTTCACTCAAATGAGAAACTATCCCATTTGCGAACACAGTGAACTATCTGGGAATTCCCTAGATAAAACACTTAACTAGAATACGCATCTGGATAAAACTTGCAGCAAAAGCGAAACTGTCACTATGGATCTGTAGAAGCATATGTGGCAAAACATGGGGCATACATAAACAAAGCAATAATATACAGGAGGGGCTTGCACTACGTCCAAGCTTCTTACACCGTCCCCGTTTTCTTGTACAGTAGGAATGGCATACTCCTTCCTGACGTGTATTTTTTTGAGGTAAAAATTTTGTTGTGTACCATTTTGCTTTCTAGGAGGTGTGATTGTCATTAATGGAACTGATACTGAGACGGCCCACTTTTTTACGTTTAATAATTTTACCCTCCTTCATTAAACATACTTCTACTTACTTAGCTCTTGAACTATAAGCTTAGTTCTTTTTTTTTGTGGACCACCAAAATCACGACAACCTCTTCCGTACGGCAACCAAGAATTAATGACTAGTGTCATAGAAAGAACAATCGATTATAGTATTTTTTTCAATCTAATTATTGTAATTCCGGTACAACCCAATCAACAC
>MU186369.1:0-25468 GCA_016904865.1 Pissodes strobi
TGTACAATGATTTAATGTTTAAATTTTGTTTATTTATGAGCTCTCAGTTGTTTTCAGGTAAAATAACTTATTAAAATTTTCATATAATGCTAAAGGTTTTTGTTTTATTTACAAATTCACTTTCGAACTAGCCCCTATGCAGGGCCGTTCTTAGGGGTGTGCAGGTTGTGCAGGCACAAAGGCGGCGAACCTTAGGGGCGGCCGCAGGTCGCCAGTGGAACCAGTAAAATACTAAATGTATTTTACTGGTTCCACTTTTTGAATATTAAAAATATGCAAAACTAAATTTCATACTTAAGACATTCCACAGAAGCAAAGTTTAAAACTTAAAACCCTCTATAGTATCTATTCGTAATATTCACATTGCAAAAATAAGTTTTTTATGCTTCAATATAATAAAAATGGATTTATTGTATATTTTTCGTTGTCGAACTCACAAAAACGCCGTCTCTACTCTCGTCAAAGAAAGAAAAATTCGCAAGGATATAGGGCGTCCCACGGCTCGGCCCTCACGGTAGTTTGGATTTTGTGAAGCAAATTTTTTAAACTTTTCAATCCATTCATAACTTGTAAAATAGCAAAAGCGAAATAAACTGTGACCACAGAAGTGTTTAGCTTTCTTTTTACAAAATGCTGATAAGAATTACTAAACTTTTCTTCATGGTTAAATTTCTTATAATAATAAGATATAAACGTTTGATACATCAATTCAAGCCACCATATTGCCTACTGCTTTACTAATTCAATTTTTTCTTGATTTTCAATAACGATTGCTTTCTTTCATCATTATACTTCTTTCAAGCTTAACCAAGAAAAGCTTTTTCGTAACGTAAATACAATTTGATTTCATATAACTTGTAAAGGATACTATTTTAAATACTAAGTACTGAGGTAAACATGTGTAGTTCCCATAAATGGGGATGGTTATTCTTTGAATAAAGAATGCTTATTTTGCTTATGTTGGGACTTTTACTGTTAACTGGTTTCCCAATATTCTTATTGAAAATAGATTTTAACATCTATTACCAACATTCTAGATTTCGAAATCATATTATTTTTTTCTTATTTGGTTTTATAATACTTTTATTAACTTTCCGAACATTCTTTTGTTTTTGTTTTTTTTTTAATTTTGTTTTATAATACTTTTATTACCTTTCCGATTTTTTTTTACGTTTTCATCAATTTTTTCCCATTTTTTTATTTTTTTTATAATGCATTTTTTTCTTCTAATTTTTGCCATAGCCGACCTTGTAGCTGGACTCCTTCGCCTATTTTACCGAAAACCGCGTTTCTCTTTTTTTTTATTATTATTTTCTTATTTTGTTTTATAATACATTTGCTAACTTTCCGAATAATTTTTTACGTTTTATTCAATTTTTCCCCATTTTTTCGAGAATTTTTGGGTATCTAAGGAGGTTGCAGAAATATAGGCAAAAACTTTTTTCCCTCAAAATCCCCCCTTAAATTAGAGCCCCGGTCCCCCCAGATGCTCAAAGGTAGCCCCCATATATAAAAATATAAAAATTTCATCCCTGTCGCTCTTCCCGTTCTCCCGAAATTAATTATTTTATTTTTTGTTTTCTTTTCCCCCCACGTCTGGCCGAACAGGTGGGGGGTATGGAGGGGGTCCAGTTTTCGTTCAGGATCCTCATTTTACCCCGGCTACATGTCCTGAAAATTTCAACCCACTAGCTATACTGGAACATGCTTACTTAAAGGGGCGTTTCACTTTGATAAGCATTTTTTCTGACTTTACCCTCACCCCCAATTTCACTTCAAAAATATTTTTGTTAAAAAAAAATTCTTTTTTAAAATATAGAGGCTGCATTTTTATGTTTGCACAAAGGCGGCAGAGGTCCTAAGAACGGCCCTGCCCCTATGGTAAATTATAGGGCCTACGAGACTACGAGCACTCTCTGTTTGTTTAGAAAATCGACCAAGATCGCATCTGAAACAATTATATTGTAAATTTTTAAATTCTATGTAACTAATAAACTAATAGCTACATAGTTTATTCAATGAGAATAAAACTTATACCTTCATTCACTGGCTTGCTGTCGTCTATCGTTCAGTAATTGGAGATATCTGCATTCATTTACTGGAGTTTTATGCAATTTCAAGAAAATACTTCAAAAAATAAATATTATTAAGATAACCTGAATTAACTTTTATTGACTTCTTAATATTTAGAACAGTTTAATCGACCTATGTATGCATTTTTGAACCAGATAAGCCAAAATCATCAAGTTTATTTCATAACTCAAAGTCCGGGATCCACCTATTTGTTCATTCACTGGTGCACTGACCCGATCATTTTGTCCAGAACTTCGATTAATTTTAATTTGCACTTATTTTGAATAAATCACTGATAGGTTTATATGGATACTTATTAGGCAAAATTTTAAAAAATATTTCGACCTCATGCACCTAAAAAATAATCTTAGTTATTTAATTTTGAGAAACTGGAGAAATGCACAAATTTTTAGGCATACATTTTATTTTGGTCCCCCTATATAATCTTAAGCATTTTAAGATCCTTTACAGGCGTAGCCGACTATATCAAAATCGGCCTCTCCTATTGGTCGATCCGCATGGCCTTCTGCTCGCTTCGCTCGCTACGGGGGCTCAAGCAAAGGAAACTAACCAGGTGCTAACCCAATCTAACCCAAGACATACCCAAAATCAAGAAAAAAAGCTGTTTAGAAACATAATCTTTAAAAAAAAATTAAAAAAGCAACGGGGTTCAAACCCCAGGTGAGGGTGAGACCCAACGATCCAAACCTCTACACCATGAGAGCTCTTGCGAGAAATTGATTGCATCACGAAGACATATTGTAATACGAGATGGATCGACCCATATTACATATATGGATCGACCAATAGGAGAGGCCGATTCTGATATAGTCGGCTACGCCTGTAAAGGATCTTTGAACGCTAATCTTAAAGCTGTAGTTTGTCTGGTAAACGATAGATCCCGCCACAAAGCGCATTTTTATGAAATAATATACATTGATCTCAACTCGCGGCTCGATGTTACACACACACACACATTTTATCGCGATGTTGCCAGTGGCCATGAAACTGAAAGATCCTATTTACATACATAAGTAATGAATGAGTAGATATATTTCACAGTTAAATAGTTTGTCGACAAACTAATGAAAATGATATAATATTTTGTATATTATTATCTGCTAACATTACAATTTTCACGAATCAGATATTTTCCGGCGATCCTATTGACAATAATAAATTAGTGGCAACCAAGCACCAAGCCAACATAATAAATACCGCAGATAAATAATAGACGTTTTTGTTCGGAAATATTTATACAATATAGGTACAATATGTGCATCTTGTTTTCCTCACCTGAGCTTTTAAGGCTTGTGCCAATACAGTGTTCCCATCGACTTCTTCGCCCATTTTTACAATTCTTATAATTGTTCGATACGAAATATGTTAACTTTTTTTGACTGTCACTGCATTACTTGAATACGTTTGAGGTTATGACAGGTACTCGACTACTTGGACTTGGTTTTTATCTACAATCCGCCGACAATAAGCAGTTCCATAAGAAGCGTAATATTATCATTGAAGTATTGAGGTATTCAGGTGTATTCGGAATTGATTTTTATCATATAATAGATAATATTTTTACCTCGATTTACCCGATTGAAGAACTGTTTTGAATAAATATGACCGTATTGGAATTTTCATCTATTTGAGTGCTTGAAACGGCCAAAGTTCATCTTGTTTAGGTGATAAGGTGATAGCAATACTACATATTATTTTAAGTAATAGTACGGTACAAGTGCATCATTGTATATGCACAGAGGCGGATCCATAAGGTGGCCAGACGTCCCGCATTTTGCGAGATCCTCGTTTCTTTTTGTAAGCTGTTCAGCATTTTATGCGTCCCGCAAAATGTCACGCCTTTTCAATTTGAAGAACAAATTTACTTTTTTGTCCTTTTTTAACGATATCAATGTTTTAACGAGTCCTACCGCCTGACGAATCCTGGGCTGCGCGCGTATCACAATATTTACATAAATACATTTCTGAGAAATAGATGTCATTATGGTCCAGGGGATTCCAGTCAGTGTGTTTCTGATAAGGCGACCCGGGATTGATTCCAGTGGCAAGACATGCTTTTTTTAAGGTTATGTTTGTAAAATGTTTTTTTTATTTGGGCCGCCCGCCCCGGAGCGAGCGAAGCGAGCGGAATGCATTGCTGCTCTTAGTGGTATTTCTTATGTGCAGCCGAAAACAATACTGAACAGCCAGCGCAGCGAATTAAACGAAAAAATTTTTGGGAATCTACCGGCACCTATCTAGGTACCTACCCAAAAGATGCCTTGGAGATAATCCGCTAAAATTCGGATTGGTGCGGTTTTCCACGACTGCGGTAAACGCTAGCACCCCACCCCCGCACCTTTATTAATTGCAATACTTGCAAGTTAACGGACCTAAAATTATATTATTCACCTCACGGGCGAGACTTAAAAAGCAATATCTGCGATTTTCGATCCGCTGCTCATACTTCCCAAAACGGGTGCTCAAATTTTTCGAAAGTGGAAAATCGTCGTTTTCGACCTCTAAATATTACTTCGCAGAAAAACGCTTCCGAACGTATTTTTTTATTTAGGGGACGGTTTTTTCGAATTTGGAACCTACCGGAAATCCGGCTCCTACTGGTTTTTGTTGTAAATTTGGAGCTAGCGAGTCCATATTCCGATAGGAACAAAGGGAATCGGCCGGAACCACCCAAAAAAATTCAAGTCTTCTATAGGGGCTCCTAAATATTTTGCTATCGTTAGGCCGGGAGGGCTGAAATTTGGGTTAGGGGGGTTAAGGACGGTCCTGAGTTCGAATCCAACCTCGTCAGGAACCTACCGCTGATTATGTTTCGGGGTAGGAGCCTAGGGGAACCTTAATTAATCCATTTTGAAATTTACAAAATTTCCATATTTTCCATTTAGCCCCTAAATTATAACCCCTGAATGGAACCTAAATCGCGCGGTTTTTAACCGGTAGGTTCCGGTAGTAAATATACGAATATCGGCAAAACGGACAAAACCGTATTTTTAAATCGACCTCACCTTTATTTTGACCAGTAGGAGCCGAAACCTGCCGGCTTTTTTCCATTATTTTCTTCCGATTTCAAATTTTGTTTTTGGATAGAGGACACAAAGACAAGCAAAAAAGTTCTTTACGAAAAAAACAATATTCTTAGCTGAGATAGCGGCTCCCAAGCGAGAAAAATCATAACTCGAAAGCTACGAGGGATACGACAAAAATACTTACTACCAAAAATATGTATTTCAATGGCGTTTAACCCAGGGCCTATTTTCCAAGGAGTTGGGCCCTAGGCCCTAAAATTTTCGGGCTCCCACTTGATTTTTTTTTTTCGATTTCGAACTGAAAATATTAATTATAATGTAGTTTTTTAATCAGATTTAAATTAAGCTTTTCTATTATTTATAAATTTGCGTTAAGTTTAATAAAAAAATATAAATTTTAGAAAAACTGAAAAAGAAACACGAAAAGAAGTTTTAAAAAAATGTATTGAACCAAAGCATAAATTAGTAAAAATAAAATAATCTTTAAAATAACAGAAATACACTGAGGTTAACGTTAACACTTTTCTTCGAAAAAAGTTTGCATACATAAGAGTAAACACAGTCAGATTTGGGACTATACACTAACTACTCATTTTGTAAAATGCTGAACTTTGTAACTACCTGTTTTTTACCGTCAAAATTGTTTCGCACACCCACTTACTTTGTCTGTATTTTGTTCTGGTATATTTTTATTAAAATGTTTTTTTATCAGCCAGTTTTTGTCCAGTTGTTATTTCTGTGTAATAAAGGTTAGTTTTGTTTTGGAATTCAGATTATAAAGATGGCGAAAAAGTATCCTGATTTTTTTTACCGAGGAAATGTGTATTTTAAAAAATATTCTTATAATTATGTAGTTTCTTGTGTTGCACTTTTAGGCCCCGCTTGTCATTGGGCCCTAGGTCCGGGCCTAATGGGCCTAATGGTAAAAAAGGCCCTGGTTTAACCTATACTTGAGTCGACGTAGTTTAAAAGAAAGTATGCTCTTTTTCTTCAAAAAAAAACGACGTTTTTCGAAATTTCTCGCGAATATCTCAAAAATTATGAAATTTTTGGAGAAAATGTATTGAAGTCGATGATACACCTCCTAATTTGGAATAAAAAGTTTTTTTATGCAAATTTTCCGTCCGACGCTAAATAGCGGAGAAATTTAAAAAATGAGAATTTTTTTAAAAATATTCTTTTTACCACCCTGCATATGCTCTTGAAAATTTTATTTTTACGGTGGTATGATGTAAATGTATCCCTTTAACCAAACAACCATCTCGAAATGTGCTAGTTCTCAAAATAATAATTGTGCTAGCCTGTGCTAGATCTAAGCTTGCTATGCTAGCAATTTGACGAAAAAAAATTAGCTGAGGGGTGGCCAACAAAAATTCACCTCATCCCCTATATATTCAACTGTAGGGATGTGCTAGATCTCAAAATAGTTGTGCTACCCTATGCTAGGTCTAAGCTTATTGTGCTATTAATTTGACGAAAAAATATTAAGTGGAGGGGGTATCAGCGTAAAGTTGCCCCCCCTGGCTTTTAATACACCCTAATTTATTTTATATTAATGTGCTAGTTTCGGCGGGGTGTGTACTATGTTGTGCTAGGTACTAAGCGCACTCCCATAATAATAATCTTTACCAACCCTCAAAAGAACCCAAACGTTAACTTAGCCCAAATGCGGGGGATTTGTGGTATATAATTTTCAAAAATGTACTTGTGCTAGCATTTTTTTTAGTTGTGCTAGACTCTCCAAAGAAGCTATGCTAGCCAGTATTGCAATTAAAAAAGGTGCGGGGGGGGGGGGGGGGGGGCTAGTGTTAACCGCAGACACAAGAGTTCACGTTCATGCGATGCGATTGCGGTTTGTTCTAGTCTCTGACTGTTCATGTTCCGCGGCCCGGCTGCAACAGCACAGCTGGAACGGAACAACTAAACGAGTAACGAATTAAAATTTTAAACTGTTCCATCGAAACAGAGCTACGCAAACCTGTTCCGAATAAAAATCTGTGTCGAAAAAAAACAGATCCTGTTCTAAGGCGTCATCCTTAGCACCTCTCTTACCTCTTAAGTTCTATCAGAGACGTCTCTTTTGATGTGCTGAGAGTCCTTTGGATTGGTGCAATCAGTTTCGTACCATCGCCGGTTATTCTGAGGCTCATCGGTTCACCTTGATGGTTTTTTTTTGTCATCCACAAGAACAGATGCACCAATTCCCCTCGACAAAGCTGTAGGAAGTAAGCAAAGAAAATCGCATCCTTACTCTACCTTCCTTGTATGTCTAAACTAGTCTCTTTTACCTTAAGAACAAGGAGGGAAACCTTTTAATAAACTCTGACAATCATGCGTTTCCAGGTCGCGAATGTCAAAATTTTTACCACATTTTCTCGAGGTTAAGGCTGTAGTAAAATTTCCCCACTTATATGGGAATAAAATGTTTTAATAATTTCAAGAACATATTTTTTTTATGTTCGCCACACACACAAAAGGAAAATCCCATGCCAGCGGTTCGCGTGCGGAGAATATGGTGGACGTTGGACTTGAAGCGATGTAGGTTATAGTTTTCGGGGAAGACGTTACTCGGAAGTCCATTCCTAGGTGTTCGCAACTGAATCAAAGCAAAGCAAAGCAACATATATTAAGGGTAGTTTACAATGACAATATACCTATTCTACTATACATAGCTACTATTTTCTAGCTATCGATGGCTTTGGTCCACAAGTAGGTCACGTGAGTCAGGAGATCACTCGTCGATCTGTGCTTGCTGAAGCCATACTGGCGATCGCTAATGATGCCTGCCGATTCGAGATATTTTAAGAGCTGTTCGTTGATCAGTTTCTCCATGAATTCGGACATGACGGGAACTAATGCAATTGGACGTTAGTTATATGAAATCTTTTTTTACCTTTCTTCAGGATTCGTAGCACTTGAGCGCATTTCCAGCTAGAAGGAAAGCATGCAGTTCTATATGATAGGGAGAAAAACCTGCATAGTGGAGCTATTAGTTCAGCAGCACATTTCTTAAGTACTATTGCTGGAACGCCATCTGGTTCTGTGGCCTTGTTAAAGTCTAGGCTCGTGAGTATTCGATTCACTTCGCGTTGGCGAAATACCAGAACTGGCATTGAGGAATTCACTCTCGGGATAGTTGGGGGAGTCTTTCCTTGATAATCTAATGTAGATTTGATGCAAATATTTCGGCAAGAATGTTCGCTCTTTCTTTGGCTGTTTCCGCTATTAAGCCATCATCTTTGGTCAGGGGTGGGATTGACGTCTTTGAGAAACCCTAATTGATAGCTTTGGCATCTGACCAAAAGGATCTTGATCCTTTAGGCCAGTTGAGAAACTTGTTCTTGATCTGCTCGTCATATCCCTCCTTGCTCTCGTCAATGGTTCGCTTACACTTGTTTCTAGTCGTGATGAATATATTTCGATTTTCGGCTGTTGAATCTCGGCGACATTTGTGGTAGGCGGCATTTTTAACATTGACTGTTTTTGAATAATTTCCCAAACCATGGTTTACTGTTTGGGATACACGTTTCCATACCAGCTAGGATAACTTGAGTTATCTCATCAGCAGATTCAGGGGTGCTTTGATTCCTAATGCAGACATCTTTCCAAGGAAAAGAAAGTTAAAGCTCGCAACGATCACGCCACTTTGCAGATTTGTAGTGCCAAACATTTCAGGGTACCTGTGGCTCCTGTATTTTGAATATTTTGATAGCAAGTTCACAGGTTGTGGAGATAAGATTGTGGTCTGATGAGCCCAACGGAGGTTGGAGAGTTACTCCGATAAGAGCAGTTTACTTGAGACTATATAATAAATGAAAAAGCTTATTTATTCATATCCAGCCAACGAAAAAAAGAGTTTGTAAAATAATTTAGATTTTATTTAATAAAGTTCTTCTATGAGCACACTGAAAAAAAAGGAACACAAGGAGATCTTAAATACAGGAAATATCTCTTGATGATGATAATATGGTTAGCGAAACGCATGTCGAGTGCAAAAATTCTGTTTCGGTATTGTGGATAATACTCTGTTTTAGAAGCAATGGTGTTTAATTTAAAATTATAATTATTGTTCCAAGGAAGGCGATCATGCTAATGGTTAACTACCATTTGCAAGAATTTTTCAATGTCAGCATACCTTATGCATTTTTTAATAGGTTACCTTATCTTAATTACGTTTCTGGCGGTTTTTTCATTGTTAGTTTATTTTTAAGAATAATGATTTATTTTTCCATTTATTTGGAGGAAATGTGCGTCATTCATAATTTGGATGCATGTGTTGTAGATTCGATCTTGGTCGATTTTCTAAATAAACAGAGAACGCTCATAGGTACTCTAAATTACCATAGGGGCTAGTTCTAAACTGAATTTGTAAATAAAACAAAAACCTTTAGTATTATATGAATATTATTATAATAAGTTATTTTACCTAAAAACAACTTAAATCTGATAAATAAACGAAATATAAACATTAACTTATTGTATATTGTTTCTAGTCAGTGCTATGATATGGGCAATATCTGTTAGTGCTAGGTGTCGACCTTGCACAATATCAGAAAAATAATACCCTTAAAAGCTAAAGCATTGCATAAACAATTGTAATCCCAAACGAGTATATGATTATAAACACAATCTTGCAGCTAAACATAGTTAAATGTCTGTTAAAGTTCCTACGGAACCACTCAGTGTGAGCTCGATTAACTGAGATAACTCTGAGATGAAATACAATAATATACAAGCAATAATAAAAGGATAAATATTACCTTACTGTCCACAATAAGCTACTATGTTGTACACTATATTCACCAATTGACGAGCAACGTTCAATCGTTCAGCAATTTATCTTCCAACACAGAGGAAAGTCACTTAAAAACACTTACTAAATCTCTCCTTAGCTTCTAAATACAATGTACTTCAACTTCTAGCAAATAAGAATGACTTAAGTTATAGTGGATTAAGAATATTATGCAGTCATATGCATAAATATAACTTCTGTTGGTAGTTGCCATGACAGGGATGCCTTTGTGAAAATGCGTTTTGATACACGCAAAAATAGATTCTAAAACACACTACGCAGGTCGCGTAGGTAGGCTAAACTCCGTGTAATGGAATAGCACTTATGGGTGACTTTATATTATAATAAAACTGAGAGAATATTGGCCGAGTGCCAAGAACGCCGTTTACTTTTCGACTTTTGAGAGAGTGATTGTGAAGGTGAGTTTACTTACATGGCCGAGTGCCACAGGGAATGCTTACTATAGCGTCTTACTTTTGCCGGAGATGGCCGGGAGCCAATAGATGCCTTTTACGTGTAGGCTTGTGAGAGAGTGAAATGCCGGGGCTGGCCGGGAGCCAATAAATACCTTACTTGTAGGCTTAAGATGACTACGACGAGATGTCGCAATGGCAGAGTACCACAAATGCCGTTTGAGAGATCTTGAGAGATTAACACGTGAAACTACATGGCATGGCCGGCGGCCATGCCACCGGGACCGCGCCTTCAGTGCAAAAACTAACCCAAACTAACCCAAACAAGCAAGCCGAGCTTGCTTGTTTGGGGGTCAAGACTGTTTTAAGAACGTGAGAACTAGATCAACTAGAACGCCTTGTCTCCACCCCTTTTGGCGGGAGAAGCTACATCACACCGGAAATATCTCTTCCATAAAGGGCAAATAATGTAAATGCAGAGAAGTTATATAAAACTTAACATCGGCGATTGTCTAAAATAAACTTACGAATTTTAACACAAATCTGGTCGAGATACGTTAACTAGTTTTTATAAAATTCGATTAATATAGATCGGAAATTTAGAGAATCTAAACTGGTTTTCGCTGTGAAAGCAGAGTGATTGGCCGAATGAGTTTACTGCAGTGTAGCTGACACGGCCTTGGGTTTCGAAATTCATCGATGTCATTAGCCTAGCACGAATTATGAAATTCGATGCAGGGCTACTTCTGTTGAAATTGCCGAGCCATGATACAAAGAAGACTGCTTTCGTGTATCATGCTCATTTTAAGATATTTTACACAAGTAGGGCACTATGTAAAAATCGGCCTCTCCTATTGGTCGATCCGTATGGCCCTCCGCTCGCTTCGCCAGCTACGGGGGCTCAACACCAAGAAAAAAAAATGTTTAGAAACATAATCTTAAAAAAATAATAAAAAAAGCAACGGGGTTTGAACCCGGGCCGTCCAGGTGAGACCCAACCATCTAAACCTCTCGACCACGAGAGCTCTTGCGGCAAATTGATTGCATGACGAAGACATATTGTAATACCAGATGGATCGACCAATAGGAGAGGTCGATTGTCGATTTTTACATAGTGCTCTACTTGTAAAGGATCTTAAAATATGTATCATGCTTCCGGGTGTAGATGAGTAAACGTTGTAACAAGAGATGACGCTAGGAGCATCGCTGAGGTTTTTAAGAGACATTCTTTGATTTCTTTGGAATGCGAACACAGTGACGTGGAATGTTAATATAATACGAATTAAATCGCTAGATTTGAAAACATGTTCACACGTCGTTACCCATTTAAAAGCTTTGGGAATACAAATAAGTTTTTCTATTTTACGTAATTTACGTTCAAATGATTCACGTTAGAAAACTTCCCGCAAACGTGTCGTTTCCTAATTTCGTGCTCGTGCGAAAAATGTGGGCTTTTAAAACTAGTATCTTAATATACTATTATTAAACTTGGTTCTTGTATTTAAAACTTTTCAAAAATATAGGGTTTTAAATATTGGATATAATTTTGTCGATATTTCAATTTAAAATAAAAGCAGTATTTTCTTTCCTACATTTATTTCAACCAATCTCTCCAAAAACACAATAGACAAATGTCACCCACATCTTACCTCATTCTAATATTAAACGGTAAAAAATCAAATAAATTTAATTTAGTCAAAAATAACTTTTCGTGTGTAAAATACAATATCACCATCAAATTTAATTTAACAATTACTTTATACAAAAATACTTTATTACATAATAGAAGAGGAATAATTAACAACCAAATATTTTTAAGCAGGGATCACATTGTATTGTTTCAGTTATTAACTACAAGCGGAAATTACCAACAACGAACTTTTGCTTCCCTGCCAAACATGATCCCTGCATAAGAATACTGTGAAATTGCTTAAAGCAGTGCTAAAATGAAGATATATTTGTCAAAAAATCGGCACAGTAGATTTACAAAGCTGATCACACATCAGTGCGAAGGAATTAAATAGGTACTTTCAAAGCTATTGTAGTCGTTTTGCGGATGCCATACAAAATGTTCCTCATTTCTGAATATGTTTGGTAAAAAATAAAAAAAAAAATAAACTAAAATGACAAAGGATCCGAGTTGGAAGACAATGATTTATTCCAAGGAGTACGGAAATGCACTGACTTCTCATAAATAGGGCGTCCCATTTAACAAAATTTCTGGCGATTAGTTTTTGACGCACTTGATATAATTGAAAAAATTTTAGTATCTAAATGGCCTGTAGGTCTCTATAATTTTTATTTGAAACATATTTTCGTAGAGTTAATAGAGATGTTGAACCTTGTGACAGTGATGGGACACCCTGAGTATGGGTAGAACCTTAGGTAAAGTATGTTTTAATCTGAGGGTGAGACGATACTTTTATTATTCATGCGATAATCTCTGTGCCGATCTTCATATTATTGTTATTTTTCTCAAAAATGACTTTCGGGGTATTAGTTCAAATGTTTCCTATTTACACAAACCATTACTTTAAAAACGAATAAGTTAGGTTTTAACACGATCAATCGATATTTTACTTGATTTTAATTTTTTAATCATGTCATTTTTCTTTTACAGATTATTTGTTTGTTTATTGATTATTTCTGTTTTATCGCGTTTACGTCAAATTCTTGAAATAGCATAGTTTCCTCGCAATTTAGCCTCCATGTAAGAGTGAAATTTTTCAAAAATTCTAAAGTGCATATTTAGGTAACAGTGGCAGTAAATAGGAATTATCATTTTCTCACCTCGACTGTCGAGATAAGATTTCTCATCAAATTTTTAATTATTGGAAACACAGATTAGAAGTTCAAATTGTTCACTTTTTCTTCGAGAGAATTAAAAAAGTACATGTTTAGTAAATTGTAGGAAAACGGAATACAATAGTTCATAAAAGTAACTTGATAGTATATTCCATCTAAAATAAACTAAAATAACCTATATAAGAGACAAAACTTAAATCGAAAAATCACAGACGAAAAATTATTATAAACCATCAACAAAAACAATATTTTCAACATGATGCCTTACAATGAAAACACCTCTTATTTAGTAATAATATTATGGTGTAAGAAAAACTTTAAATACGACAATTTTTCTAACACTTAGTACTAAACATTACACTAGAAACATCGCAAACCATCATTTTTTGGTGAATCCGTACTAAATACCAATAGTATTTGGTAGGGTACACCAATTTTATATACAGAGTTAACGGTTCCAGTCAGAATGCTCTTGGTAAAAACAAGAATTCCATCGGGAGACATTTTCCATTAATTAGTAAATTTTTTCCTAGACTTACGCCACCAGAGCACAACAATAATATAGCGAAAAGGAGGATTTATTAATTATTCTTAAATCGAATAAGTTAGAAATTCAATCATATCGCCGAGGCACTAATGGGACGAGGCTAGGAAAAACATATGTATCTAATAATTGTATATCTTTGTCGGGAAGTGAACTCTCATAGAATGTTCGTTCTGACCAAACTTTGTATATACATCAGTTATAGATTCCGTAATTACAGGTTATTTTTTTATCTACAATTTTTTGGTTACATTGTAACACGTTTCTTCTTATAACTATGTCCGCATAAATTTAATTTTTCTACTTAAATACTAAAATGTCGATTTCAGGGCACTACGCCCCTCATTATTTTTCCTCGAAAATTGCACGATCCCCGACCAGGAAAAAATTAAAATATTCTTAAATTTTGAATTATAGTTTTCTCTCATTTTCATCTAATATTTTTTGTTTCTTAAGCATATACGTAATTCTAAATGTATCTACAGTCGAATCTCTTTAAAAATACAGGCTAATTAGTCTTTTTTCTTGAAAAAAGTGCCTATTGATCTAAAGATAATAATAAATAATTTAAGTATTATACAAAGTGTTTCGAAAATTAGTGGAAGAGTACAATATTTAGATGTTATATTTAGGGGACGTATACTACATACGCTACGCCCTTAAATACATATTCTTAAAAATATTAGTAGCGCACATTACACATATACACAACAAATAAATAATCAATCTCATGTTCGAATAGGTGCTGAATTAAAGTTAACATTCGTGTCCTGGATCTAAATTTTAGAAAATAATCTAGAATTAGCCAAAAACGGTTCGAATTTTACAACTGGCAATTTCTTGGATACTATGTACCTATTATTGCTATCTCCAAAACGGTAAAAGCTACGAGGCTGGTGAAGTCAGAAAAATATTGCCATAATATTAGGTTATCTAAGATATGTAGACAGAGTTGCCATCTTGCTTTTCATTTCTGGGATATTGACAAAAAATTAAAAATCGTAGAAAAATAATTGAAAAAGCTATTGCAGTAAGAGAAACAAAATGATATACTTAATTTTCTTTATAAATTCTCCTCCTTTAGTTAATGGAGCCCCTGTATTTTTTATATCACATGTAACGGTCATCCTTATTTTTTTAAGTACGCAATATCATTCGAGTATATTATAACTTATCGATCCGTTGTAAAAAATAAAACATCATCAAGGAAGTTTTCTGAATGCTGCCGAATTTTTTTCTTCAGTAGGAAAAGTGGTGATATTTGAAATACTAATTGATATGTATACGATTGACACAAACAGAATTAATTCGAAAATATGACAGGCAGGAAAGGGCTTATCAGGAATTTAATAGGTCCCCCTAAAGAAGAACACCTTCGGCGCCATAGCTCTGCCCCGAAGGGAGCTAAAGTAAGTTGACTAAGAATTTTTCATGAAAATAGAAACTTTTTACTATTTTAGATATATGAACTTTCTCCTCATTTTTGTTAAACTACTATTAGGCCTCTTTCAGACGATACGGATTTTAGCCGGTCCGGTTGTATTGGTTTTAACGTGAGTGGTGCATTAAAACCTTGTGACAATTCATTCTCGGCGAGTGTCGAGATCGTGTTCCGCAATATGCCTCCCGAATATTTTAAAGTTTTCCTTGTGAAGAAACGCAATAAATTATAAGTGTCTGATATCATTAGGTTCGTGCGGATCTCCTTTATCAAAGTTCTATAATATATTGGCAATCGGAATCAGAAGCGCCGGTAAAATTGTGAAAAACTAATCAAAACCAATAAAGTGACAAAAACAACCAGGAACAAAAACCACATATTTATCAAATTCCGCTGAGTTCGCATCGGTAAAGCCTAGCAGCGCACAGTAGATCGAGATATAGGGATATACCGGCCAAAAATCGAAAAAATACCTTATTAAGTAATTTGTGGCACATATACTTTATTTATGGGAAAAAAAATTATCTAAAGGTATTTCTATATTTTTAATTGAATTTTAGCAAAACGCGGGGCTAATTATTGTGACTGCAAAAATTAATGTTTCTTTTAAACGTGACAATTAATAGAATCGGTAAAGGTATACACTTGTACATTTAAGTTTTTATTAGTAATGCTTTCTGGCAAACTCCAAAAAATGTTTCCCTTAGATTAACAGCTCCCCTTCCCCCTTAAAGGGTTTCAGAAAATGTTTGGATTGGGTGAGGTTTGACAAATCAAATTGAAAGAGATAAAGTTTATCAATTCTTTAAAAACACGTCTTGTATCATTACTGTTTTTTTGACCTTTCATTATAAAGAAATTGAAGTTTCCCCCTTAAAAAAATAATATAACAAGATACTAATTTAACAATAGGATTCAAAAAAATATATATGTGTGCAGGCTAAGAAGGGTATATAATTTTATTACGTTTGTAAAAAAAGTGTTGTTTATTAAATCAAATCTCTGTGCTCTACTTAAAGCAAAACTAAAATAATCCTGAAGTATAAATGTAAAAATAAAACATCTTTCCCAAATATAAAAAAAGAAAAGCTGAACCACCAGTATAGCTGAATATAAAAGTCAGAAATTATATTTATATAACAAAAAATATTCTCAATCACCAGTAATATGTTCTATAAAAGAAGTTCTCTGGCTTCTTGATCCAGCTCTAAACATTCACTTTTTTTCCACGTATGCCGAAATGCAGCCAAATAGGGGTCAGAGGATATCAGGAGATGATTAAAAACATCTTGATTAGTGGCATACCGAGAACATTTACGACTATTGTCTTTTCGGAACCTTTTAAAATCTTTATTCCTAGCCTCAGCTGCTTCTTCACTTAACTGCCCAATTGGTAAACAAGCTGCTCGAATAATAGCAGCACCATGAAGAAGAATTCGATGTACTGATGATGGCATGTAGTACCAACTATATAGAGATACATAAAGTTTAGCAGTTTCAAAACAAAACTTTTCGAATTTGACATCATTCACGGGACATTCGCTTACCAGTACTTGTAAAATAACTGAAAATTTCTGAACAAGTATTTGGCTAACACCAGTTACTTCTGAAACCACTTTAACGTGATGGAAAAACCTCCTGGCTGTATTTCCATCATTGGAAGTTCCCACTCCTTGTCGAGGTACGTCAACTATTATGCCCAGTTTCTCCTTTAGTTCTCCTTGCACTCTTTTCTTAGTCGTTTTTACCATTTCTTTGTCCTCAACACTTCGAGCACTCCATTTTTTAATTGGCAGCTTATATGCAATATTTAAAATGCACTCCATGAAGCGAATCCGAGCATGTAAGTTTGATACACCATATTGAAAGGCTGCCTCGTCGACTTGCTTTTTAACCACTTGATCTAGGTTGTTCATTTCTGATGGTCTAGCTTTACAAACCATGCAACAAGCTGATGAAGATGTTTCGGTTAACACTTGCCCCACTTTACCATCTAACATAGTCAATAATAGCTTATGAGAAACATAAAATTGTTCAGACAACGCAATGTCAGTGTTGCGTAAATTTTCAATTTCTATTGAATATCTGTTAACTATGTTTGTAGTGTTCTCAGGAGTTTCCTTACAAAATTCGAAAAAAACTGGTCGGCAAAAATGTGTGGAAGAAGGATTCGGATTTTTCCACACTACAAAATTGTTGTCTGATATAATTTGTAATGGAACCAGTGACACAATAAATACGCTTTCGTCAGAGATATTTGGATCATTGAAATTTTGTTTGTATGCACTATTACCTGACGATCCATCGCAACCCCATTTGGAAACTAAACTAAATGACTTAGATCCACTTTTCTTTGCTTTTTCTTGTACATTAGTTAACATAAATAGCCTCTTTGTCGTGTGATCCAACAGGTTCTGAAGTTGTAGTGAAGCACCTTTCTCACTTATTAAGGGATTGGCTGGATAGCATTCCAACTTGGCAGCAGAAATTTGATAGTAGCTTGGAAAAACTGTTATGCCTTTTTCTTCGCACTGCTTTCGTAAATGCTGATATTGATATTTTGACAATTTTAGGTCGACCATTAATCCTAAAGCTTCACTTTTGGAAAACTGTTTAGGACATTGCTCTTTTTTAAAATTTTCTACCCCCTTTGATAATATTTTTTGAATGACATCGGCTTCTTCTGTTTTTCCACTAGTTGCCAATTTCTTAATAAAGATTTTTTCCATTTCTGCCAAACTTAGATCACAATTTTTTTGACGTAATTTCCTCCGTTGACTTCTCTTTGAGCATTCTTCAAACATTTTTGAGGGTCTTCCTTTTTTTGGTGTATCGGATAAATATTTATTTTCAATAAGAACTTTTTTCTCCAGCCACGAAACATTTTTTTTGAAAAAAACATTTTGCGTTCTATTGCTTTCCCTCCATCTTCGACGAATTTGGCTTAGAAACGATTTCTGCAACTGATTCTTGAGGACCTTAAATCCATCATCGGTCAATTCATACCGCAATCTAAGGGTTCTAAAAAACGTTTCGATATTACCATTACACTCCACATAAGTATCTGCTAAAGTACGTCTACTAACGCAAACCATATTTTATTTTCAAAAAGAAAAACAAGGAAACATAACTTAAAATTGCGATGCGGGCTATGGAGAAATACGGACTACTTCAAATAAATATATCGCATGAATAGGCAGGATTTGGCACCCCATTTTTTGTTTACAAACAAAAACATTCCTCAAATAATATTATTTGCGATAAGAGAAAACGTCGATAAGCGCCGATAGTATTTTTTCCTCCTTTGAAAAATATACAAAATATTGATAAAAACATCGTTTAAAAAAACCTTAAAAAATAATCCAACATAATTTTTTACAACTTTTTTATTGATAGTCTAAAAGTAGAGAAATAATTTTCTCTAAAATATAAAAAATAATAATCACCTCGTTTTTTCTCAAGCCCCCAGGAATATTTACATTCATATTTGCCATCACTAAGCGAAAAGGACAATTAAATGTGGTGGGTTTAAGAGGAAAAAAATCATGCTTATAATTTTTTTTTCAAAAATGTTTTTCTTGTTTCTCGTTAACGGATGCTTCTACTTTTCAAAAAGTTTAACAATGTGTTATATACTTTAACTTTTCCAAAATCACTTATGGCCGCTCTCTAACATACGCGAGAGCCACTGTGCAGCGCCGGGCCAAACAGTGAAGCAGGGTCATCGAGGGGAAAAAAATGTAACGCATTTAGCACAATTTTATTATATTATAATTTTATTTTAAATCGGCTGATATTGAATGCGATGTATGTGGAGAGATAGGGGGGAATAGGAACCCTACTTTCCCCTGCGATGTATGTAAACGCAGAATTTGTAAGCAGTGCTCTCAACTAACTGCTTCAGAGGTGAAAGTAATGGAATTGAAAGAAAAAATAATGAAATTTCACTGTAATAAATGTGAAATTTTTGAGACACATGCTCTTCTAAAAGGAACAATTGAAGACAAAATAAAAATTATTGCAGCCAAGGAAGAAATAATAGAAATGTTGCGGCAGAAAATAAGTGACTTAGAAAAAAGCCATTCAGATTGTCTGCAATCCTCATATAGCAGAGTCTTACAACAGAACAAGGAAACTATTCCCAAAACTCCTATCAACAATGTACCGAGTATCATAATAAAGCCCAAACAGCACCAAGACACTAACAAAACCAACTCCGATGTGAAGCGATGTATAAAGCCTTCAGAACTGAAGGTAGCTATTAAGAGTGCGAGAAATACAAAAAATGGAGGTATGCTTATTAAGTGCGTTAATCCGAGCGTTAATCAATCTGATATTCACACTTTAAAGAAAGAAGCAGAAATTAAATTGAAATACTACGCTGTATTAGTAACTAAAATGAGAAATCCTCGATTCAAGATACTCGGATTTAAAAGTGATCTCAACGAAGAGCGCATTACGAAAGCTGTCAAGGAGCAGAATAGTTTCATAAACGAGACAGATGAAATAAAAATTACTTACATAAGAAGACCAAAAAATCCGGCGGCTATGTTACACTGTGTTTGGCGAATGTTCTCCGGGGGTATTTCGCAGACTGATGTTGGAGAAGAAAATATGTATTAGTTGGCAGCGAGATAGTGTGGTTGAAGACTTAAGTGTGACAAGATGTTTTAACTGCCAGCAATACTACCACAAAATGGATTCATGCCCTAACACCGTCGTTTGTGAATACTGTTCTGGGGAGCATCAGTCAGGTGAGTGCCCAAAATTAAACAAAAAATGCAAGAACTGCATCGTAGCCAATGAAAAATATAAGCAAAATCACGATACTTTGCACACAACGAGCGATGCAAACTACCCATCTCACCAATATGTCCTGAGTATCCTTCGATCTAAGATAAACTATGGTGTTGAAAATGGCTGATGAAATACCACAACTGGGAATTGTTCAAGATCTAGAGTTACCGGAAACTGATATATCTCAGGAAATAATATGGGCAAATGATGTACAAACTAAAGTAAATGTAAATAATAAACTATTAAATATTATACATTTTAACATAAGAAGCATTCATAAGAATTTTAATTAGTTTCTAATTGTTTTTGAAACATACAATCTTCAACATTGTGATATTATTGTATTCAGTGAAACCTTTGATAGCTATGATGGTCAATATAACTTAAAGGGGTATAATATGTTCTTTAATGGTGCTAACACAATAAGAATGATGGAATGAGCATTTTTGTTAAGTCATCTCTAATTTATGAAATACAACATACATTGCTGTATATTGTGATGTAACCGTAAGTAGTATTTTGTTAAAGAAGAACAATTTTTCTTTCAATATAGTATGCTTATACAGACCACCTAGCACAAGTCGTATGACATTCTTAGATGATATTGAAGTATACTTAACAGAGACTAAAAGGGGGAATATCGACTTATTTCTGGGTGACATTAATATAGATATTTTAGATGGGAGCGACCATACGGTAAATTCATATTTGACTATCTTAAATCACTTGGGTTTTTATCATGCATTAATGCTCCAACTAGGGAAAAATCCTGCCTTGACCATATCTTTTTGAGAACTAACATAAGCAAAAATAAGCTTGCCTTCAACTCATTTTACATATTAAAGTTAGACCTTACTGATCATGATCCTGTTGAGTTGAGTGTTAGTAAACTATGTGATCACAGTAAAAATACAAGCAATTTGCCAATAAGAAAAACAATTGAAACGTTAAACGAAAAACTTTTTAATACTTTAATCCAAAAAGAAAGCTGGGACTCAGTGTTGGCAATTTCAAATGTAGTCAAAGCAACGGATAAATTTTACAAAAAAATTTATATATATTGCTCCAACAGGCCACGAGTATAAAAAAAATTAATTATAAACAGTTTAAAAAGCGGCAACCTTGGATCACAAACGGTTTAATTCTAAGCACTAAAAAAAAGAGATGAAATGAAAAAAAAATTGTTGCGAAATTTTAATGAGGAAGATAATCAAGCATTTAAAACCTATAGGAATAACCTAAAAAAAAATCATTGAAAAGTGTAAACATGAATATTATAAAAATGAAATTAATAGAGCCGGACATGACCTCAAAAAAGTATATAAATTAATATCAGAAGCAACAAATAATTCTCAAGACAAAACAAACATACCTCCGCCCATATTCAATAATGAAACTGCATTCGCAAATTTAAAGGATATGGCAAATTTTTGTAATGACTTTTTTATTAATGTAGGAATAGATATGCTCAAAAAAATTCCGAAAGCCAATGAAAATTTTATAAATCTGCCCAATCAATTAGCATCACTATATCTCAGGCCTGTAAATAAAAACGAAATCATTGAAAAGATCAATAGTTTGAAAAATGACAGCAGCCCCGGTATTGACAGAATATCCTCAAAATTGATAAAAAATAATCATATATTCCTGCTTGGCCCGCTGGTTCATATAGTTAATTTGATATTTGGAAGGGGCACTGTTCTTGATCAGTTTAAAATATCAGTAGTAACACCTATATGCAAATCAGATGTTAAGACAAGGGTGAATAATTATCGGCCTATAAATTTAATCAATAACTTTGCAAACATTTTTGAAAAGTGTTTAAAATATCGATTAATAGATTTTTTACAAGCGAACTCAATCCTATCACCAAATCAATATGGATTCCAAAGTGGGTTAAGTACCTCCAACGCACTTTACCACCTAACAAAAGAAATCACTGACAAGCTTGATAATACTGAAAAATGTGTGGTTCTATTTTTGGACTTAGCGAAGGCTTTCCTGAACTTCTGGAAGTTCTGGAAAGGAATGGGGTGAGGGGTACGGTGTTGAATGTCTTTGAGAGTTACTTGCGTGGGAGAGTGCAATATGTCAGAATATTGGATACCTTGAGTGACCCATTAAACATTGAAATAGGTGTACCGCAGGGTACGGTATTAGATCCGATCCTATTTCTATTGTTTATAAATACCTTAACAGGTCTAAAGCTGAAGAATGGTACTATTGTTTCTTATGCGGACGACACTGCCATTATATTCTCTGCAAAATCATGGGATGAAGTAAAACAAAGTGTCATGGATGGGCTGGATATTGTTCATAAATGGTTAAATACGTTTAAACCTCGGTTTAAACTGACATTAAATTTAAGTAAAACGACTTATATTGCATTTTCGATAACCATGGCAATTCGTCCTGCCTTTGACACCATACAGGTGAAAGATTCAAATACAGTTATTAAAGAGGTCTCACAAACACGGTATTTGGGTGTCATTATGGACAGACATTTGAAATGGATGTTCTTAAATTCACATCGGCGATTAGAAAACTACTGTTTAAATTTTATGCATTATGAAATATTTTGAGCAAAAACTTGTTAATATCTGTATATAGGTCTCTTGGGGAGTCATTGTTGAGATATGGTATTGTTGTGTGGGGTGGTTTGTATAAAAGTGCTTTACACCCATTGAGTGTTGTGCAAAACTACATATTAAAAGTTATCTATAGAAAAAATAGACTTTATCCCACAAGCTTGTTATACTCTAAAGAAGTTTTTGACATAAGATCGGTTTATATTTTGGAGGCCAGTATCTTTATGTATAAAAATGAGGGGCCTAAAAGGTATGTTAATCATAGCTATCAAACAAGAAATAGAATTAATTAACATATTCAAATGCCCAGAAATAATACCAATGCTAATATGAGATTCTTTAACTATTTTGCACCAAAAATATACAATCTTATACCATTAGATATTAGAAATATTGCTAAAATTAAAATATTTAAACATAGGTGTAGAGCATATATTTATGAAAACAGGGTCATGTTTGGGAGCCTATTTTGATTGCTCAAGTTATATATATGTATATAAATATTTTGTACAAAAATTGGGTTAATGTGATCGGGATTGGTTGAGGGTCTTTATGAGTACTTAGGGGGTAGTTAGGATGTTTATACCGTAGTTTCATTATATTTTTCTGAATAGTTTAAATTAGGGGAAATTGTAACCATTGCACGTACAGGTGTTCAGTCACCTAGGTGTTGAGGTCGCAATTTACTTACTATTATCATAGTATTTACTAAAAAAAATACTTTGTATAAAAATATTATAGTTGACTAAAATCATTAAATATACTTAGCTATAACTTAAAAAACAATTATAAATGTGAATATTTGGATAATAAATGTGGTAGGGGAACAGGGGTACTGTTCCCTCCAATAAATAAATAAATAAATAAAAAAAAATTAGTTTAATGCACTATTGGACTACAATAAACCGGACCGGCTAAAATCCGTATCGTCTGAAAGAGGCGTTACGAACAAATATTTTCTAAACTTTAAAACAAATTCGGTTATCCAACGAGGACCAGACAGGCCGCTTTTTTGACTGTACCTGTACTTTTATAAGAAAAAAAAACTGAAATGGCCATCTTAAATAATTTTTTCCGCCAAATCCGAAAATGATGAGTGAAAAACAATTGAGCATCAAATAAAATCGCTAGGGGTCATTTTGATATTTTTTAAATGGAATGCCATATTTTTTATGTGATTATTAGATTCCTGGTATATTCTTGGATCTAAAATGATATATTTTTAATTCGAAAACGTCTATTTTCTGCACGTTTAAATCGAGAAAAATGTTCGTCTAACGTGCCATTAGCACCTAAAAGTTTGATACGGATACCTGTTCACCCTTTGGCGGTAGTGTCTTCAGACAACTAAAAAAATTAAGTTTTAATACTTATTTATGCAACAAATGTGTAAAGTGATCCTTTTTTTAAGAATGGGAATATCACAATCACATGAATAAAAAAGGGTCCTTTACAGATGAGTAGCATACAAAATATTTTCTGCTACCAAAAAATGTATGAAAGAAATAAAAATATTATTTAATTACTTTACGCACTGACCTAAATGTCAAAAAAAAATGTCAGATTTACTTTACGCACTAGTTCGTAAAATAACTTATTTTACGCACGGCACATTAAAAAGGTCTATTTTACGAATCATAGAGAGTGCGTAAAGGAAGTACTTTACGCACGGTAGTAGAAAAAAAAAATTCTACTCGCGTGCGGAAAGTAGTAACATTCCTCATTAATTTTGCTGCGGAAGGTGGTACTTTTCCGCACTAATTTTACTTTCCGCACTAAAAATGTGTGCGGAAAGTGAAATTAAAATTGTTAAAATCTGATTTGCAATCAGATGATTTGGACATTTAAATGACTGCATAAAATGAAATCTAAACTGTGTTCGTTTTAAAAGTTAAAAATTCTAGAAAAAGAGGTTTGCTTTTTAATAGGTGGAAAAATTGGGTTAACATTGATATAAAATATCTTTATTTTAACTAAGTAGCTCAAAACACGCCGGCGCAGGAAAAACGCGGAAAAAATATTTTGTGAACGAAGAATGGAAAATTTTAACAAAGAATGTTTGTCACTGACTAGAAAAAGTCATTTTTTAATTAGTCAACCAGTTTCGAGCAAAAGGTGTAACGGACGGGATGCAAAGAGATATAACGGAAGCGACAGGAGATAAAGTCATCTTTATTATGAGATTATTCTTTTAACAATGTGAAACTAAATTTATAACAAATATATAAAACAAACACAGAATTGCAAATATGACTCAATAAAAATAATAAACCTAAACAACAGTAATGTAACACACTTACTTATTAATAAAAAAATAACAACAACCAACAAATTACAATTTCTAAAAATGTAGAATTATTTTGGAAGCCTATTCTGAATCTGAACTGTCAGATGTGGTTTGATTTTCGTTACTTTTAGCAGACATAAGTAACTCAAGAGCTTCAGGAGAAAGACCTTTGTTACATTTGCGGGGCAATTTTCGCAAGTTTGTTATGTAGGGATCTGAAGAAACAAGGAGGCGATTAAATATATCCTTTAAACTGTCTTTTCTTGAAGTTTTTCTTGAAAACTGTTCGCGAAACTTCTTGATATCATTATTTCTCGCCTCCTGTGCTTCTTCAGACAGTTGACCTATGGGCACTAAGAAATGCTCAATTATTTTGGAACCGTGAATTAACACTTTATGCAGGGTGATCGGCATTGGATACCATGGGTACAATCGGACAAATAACTCGGCCGTTTCTAGACAAAATTTCTTAAATTTTTCAGCATTTATGTCAAAGCCTGATGACAAAGCTTGTAAAATTACGTGAAATTTTTTAATTAAACTTGGATCAACTTTTGTAATTTCTGAAACAATGTCTGCATTGTCGAAAAACCTTCTCGCAGTATTTCCATCATTGGAACTGCCAAAATTCTGCTTAGGTTTATCGACAATTAGACCTAAGTTTGAACGCAGTAATTCCTG